>QZLH01001066.1:0-21989 GCA_003833135.1 Oehlia diaphana | reverse complement strand
TTTATGGGTTAATTAACCGTTAACTAACCGTTAATTAACCGGTTAATTAACCAAATTCATAACTAACGGTTATTTTACCAACTCTAAGTATGATGCTTGTCAATCGTGGGTATACTCTGAGTTGGAAATTTAATAATAAACCCAAATCAAATTGAATCCATTGGATCGATTTAATCCAGTCCAATCGAATTTTTAATTTGTGAATATTGATTAGATTGAAGCATTGACTCAATCTAATCTAAACGAATTTGTGAATATACCCATCCAATTCGTGTCCATAAATAGTTAGATCAGATTATGGATTTTGTATTATACTAAAAACTACAAA
The DNA here is from genome assembly GCA_003833135.1 of Oehlia diaphana. Classification (NCBI taxonomy): domain Eukaryota; kingdom Fungi; phylum Glomeromycota; class Glomeromycetes; order Glomerales; family Glomeraceae; genus Oehlia; species Oehlia diaphana. The sequence continues at coordinate 21,661 of QZLH01001066.1, read as the reverse complement.
AGTAAAGAATAAAAAAACATTTATCTATTTAAGTTTATAATTATTATATATGTAAGATGGTGGTGATTAGGGATGGCAACGGTCACGGTCAAAGGCTTCTGACCGACCTTTTAACTGACCGGTTTGACTGACCATTTGACCTACCGTTTAACCGTCCGTTTAACCGATTATTTAGCCAAATAACACTTTTTTTACGAACTTAATCAATAAAAAAAGTTAAATAACGTTTTTTTTTTATTAAATTACACTTTTTAACATTTTTTTCTTGATTAAAATTCGTTAAAAAGAAAAAAGTGATCGGTTAAATGGTCAGTTAAACAGTCGGTTAAACGGTCAGAAAACCGGTCAGCCAAAACGGTCGGTTGGTCAAAGGCCCTTAACCGGTTATGACCGACCGATAACCGACCATGACCGACCATTGCCATCCCTAGTGGTGAAACGTTATTATATGGGCCGATTTGTCTCATATCACTAATTAGAATTATAGTGATAAATATGAATTTTGATTGACATGCCGATTGAAAAAGTGACAATATCGGATAAAATCACAATGACGCACATGACAATTTGCAACTTTGAAACCTGCTGGGAATTGATTTGGAATTGATTTTTTTTTGGAAAGAACAAAAACGGTAAGTAGTATTTTAAAAAGTCATTTGAGATTTGGTAGAGACGGAAGATAGTATAGATTTAGTAATACGTGTTTAATGCGCATTTATTCATTTGTCTCAATTTTTTCACATAAGTAAATACATGCCATTTTTACAAAAACACTGTATTTAATTTAGAACTGGTTAAATACTCAAATACTCTCAGTCAAGGTTATCGTTTAACTTAATTAATATCTTGAATTACAATTAAAATGACAAACTAATTAACAAAACATATAATATTCTTAGGTAATAAACATGGATTGAGTGATAAAAATTAGAAACAATTCTGAGTATAATTTACATTATGATGATTGTATTTCATATACAGTCAAACTTCGATATACCGATACTGTTGGGACAGGGAAAAAGTATCGGTACATTGAAACATCAGTACATATATATTATCTGTAAATCATAATGCGGGCTAAAATCTAATTCTGGCTCGCACTATGCTTAATTCCGAAAAACCAAAAAAATATGGATCCTTATTAACTTACGCATCATGTGTACGATATTAACGTACGCACCAGCCGGAGTTAAGTTTAACGCTATCACGTGCAAGTGCATAATTCCTAAACTCTGGTAAGATGTACGTACCCCTGTAAAAAAAGTTGTCCAAACACTGTTCGATTTTTTGTTTGGAAAATTGACCCCGTTCTGAACATTTACTTGACATTTATTGGACAATTATCATGATATTGTACATTTTTTATGTGGTCAAAAATTCTCAATCTCTTCATCTTGTATTAAATTGTAACAAAAATTGTATAATAACGTGCGAGTGTCCGGAAAATTGACCCCATTCCGAATATTTATCAGACAATCATTTTTTATAGGGTACGCACGGTGCGTACGACGCTTGAATTATACAGTATGTTTACAATTTTTTTAACTTGGGCCAAAACCTATAGTGCCAGCCCAAATTAAAACCAGTGTAACCTATATTATCGATACATCTTTATTATACGTTACTATAAAGGGACAAAGAAAGAGTATCGTTACATGTTACATCACGAAACTATATATAATATCAGTACAACAAGGTTTTTTTATTAATTATGAAATGGGATAATTGAAATTTATCGGTATAGACCATTTATCGGTATATAGAAAATCGGTACATCAAGGTTTGACTGTATTAGCTTTGTTGAAGAGATTACATTATTTGTAAATGTTATTCAAATATACTTACGGACTCGAGAATTAAGTATCGTGTATGTTAAAAGATTAACTTTAAGGTAGGTACTCATTATATTATGTAATTTATAATTATTATATTAAATTTTTCATTTTTCATTTTTGAAAAAAGTAAAAAAACCATAATCAAAAATCTTTCTGATGAATATTTTATTAACAGGCGTAAAATTTATTAAATTTACAGTCGTCTCTCGATATGACGAAGTTGGTGGTTTGGCCAATCAGGCCTTCGTTATAAGAAAATTCGTTAATAAAATATAGCGAATTTTGATATAATGGGAAAATCTGGTATAATATATGAAACTTTGGTATATTGTGATATATTATGATTTCCTATGTTAAGTACAACGTATGTTACACAAAATATCATCGTTGTATTTAAAAAAGTTCGTTATAAAAAGAAATTCTGTATAAAAAGAGTCATTTATTATGTACAGTTTATAGACTTACTTCGTTAAACGTTATACAGCAACTAATTAGTAATATTCGTTATAGCAAATTTTTTTTTATATGTTAAAATTGGTACAACACTAAAGATTCGTTATACCAAATAATTCGTTATATCAAAATTCGTTATAACGAGAGCCGACTGTATGCATAAAGCATAATGTAAATCATGTCTCAGTGAAATTCACCAGACGTGAATGTAAAATTAATCCTAAATATTATTACTAATTAATGTAATTAATATGTAAAAATTTCTATAGGAAACTTAAAATTAATACTTTCCTCTAACTTTTAGGTGTACTTATTTTATTATCATATCTATTAGGTGACACGCGTTTTTATATTTATTTAAGTATTATTTATTGTACTTGTTTTATTATATCTATCAGGAGTTCTTTACTTCAGGGGATACTTTGGCCTAAGAGGGATTACAAGATTTGTTGAGTATGGACTAGAATAAGAGGTTATTTTTAATTCAGTTATAAATAATACCGGGTACCATACAACTTATATAAAAAAGAATTTTTGAACTCTTCACGTATAATCCCAGGTCTTCTGCACCAAATTTATGAGTATGATACAATACTATGTCAACTTCACGTAATAAATTATGGCCTTGAAAAAATTATAAAGATAAACTACAATATTCCTGCTTCATTAATCCTTTCTAGATTTACTTCTTAATATACAGTATAAAAATAAAACGAAATTTATGGCCAAAATAATCCAATAATTATTCACGATATTAATTTTAAATTTAAACCTACATTATGCCACACAAATTCGATTTTTCGGTTCACTTCACCCGGCCGGGTCACTTTTTCAAATTTCAATAAAAAAAAAAAGTTTATCACGTGATCACTACGTAATTTTATTGGCGGTGTAAGTTTATCACGTGGCTGAGAACTTCTGGAGCGAAAATAAATTCTTTAATTACCCTCCCCTTTAAAAGTCAATCAATTGGATATCACGATTTTATATATAAACTTTTTTTATTAATAAACAATAAACCCCGGGTCCTCGGGGCAAATTTTAAATTTCAATGTTACGTGAACCGAAAAATTGAATTTGTGTGGCCTTAAAATTCGATAAAACTCAAAAAAAAAAACATTTTAATTTTTAAATGAATTTATAGTATGACAAACTCGCTCTTTGCAGTAACTTATTTCAATTTAAATTTTGAATTCAGATTCTTGCAAATTTTATCATTGTTTTCATAATCGTGCTATTCCATGCGAATTGCTTTAATTACAGGAGTCCTGTAACAGGACGATATAAACTGTATGAAGACCAGCTATAATTGACCTGCAATGTGCACAGAATTCTGCAATAATTACATATCATTCATATTCCATATTTACATTATACAAAAAGTTCGAATCCAGAATGGATATTATTTACATAGTAGAAAATATTGAACTTTACAGTAGCAATTGTTACATTATAATTTAATATTATAAATATTTTCAAAACTATCGAACTATTTAATAAAAATGGCGAGTTTAAATGATATTATTACGACATACAGTATAAAAATATATATAAAAAGTATTAGTAATTTATATGAACCAATGCTTTATCATAAACGTTAGTAGATCAGTTACGGCAAGTGCCGTAATGTCGTAATTTTACATGCTGTAAATATCTAAAAGAGAGATAAAGAAACGAAGTTTACGTCGTTTCTTAAAAAGTAAACATCAAAAAAATCTTCCTTACCGGGATGTCAAAGAAGTCAAGAACAACCGCTCCTAAAAAAAAAAAAAGAAAAAATGACGTGCGCCATGAACCGTTACTAAATATAAATATAGTACATATTTTTTAAAAAATGTCTTATTCATTTACGAAGTTCATACGGCAATTTTGTTAAGGCTACGGAAATGCCGAACCACCGTAAATGGGAAATTTCGACGGACGTTTATATAAGAATAATACATAGATTTTATTATTTTTATCATAATAATAATAATAATGCAATACTAACGTAAATTTGTTAAACATTTAACCGAGTAGGTGACACCTGATAGGAATTATAGAAAATTCTTTATTATTCCAAAATCGGGAACGAGAGAATTCATGATATAGTATGTGGCACAAACATTAATAAATTCTTTACTTTCATTAATTTCCTAATTCGATTTAATGACAACCACGCCTTTAACAATAGGTTTACACATTTTTCACATTTTCCTTATTCATCCAATTTTTTTACTCATGATTAGGGGTTTAAAAATTCTCCTTTGTTATGATTTCTATTTTAGTCATTGTTTATGACTCCTGTGTATCTGACTGACATGTTGATCTTTTGTATTCTTTCTAGAGAAAGTTATCTTCATGATCATGAGATTTGCCGATTTGCCTAAATTTTTTTATTTATTATATAAAATGGTTAAAAAGCTACATACAATATGGTACAAAGAAAAAAAAAATACTTTTAATATTATAACTATTTTTAAAATTGATTATTAAATCATATTTTAGAAAGCATTTACAATATGAATCTAATTAAACGACAAATAAAAAGACATTTTCTAATTTTTAATAATGAAACGAGAAGAATATAAACATGGAATAATTTCGGCTAATAGACATTACTCTATTAGTTAAAGAATGAAAAAAAAAAAAATTTTTTTCCTTCATTTTTAAGCATAAAAGGCATATTGAAATCAGCGGATTTAACGGGAATAAACCTGCATTCAAAATTTAATAATGTAAAACCAATTTCATTTCATGCTTTCTTTTTTTTTTAAAAAAATAAAAAATAAAAATTAACTGCAACCAATCAAAAAATAAATTTAATGCGTTTATCATAAATTTATTCAAATCCAAAAATGTTGTTATTGGGAGTTAGCGGTGAAAATCATTAAATTAATCACCTGGACTAAATTTCTTTTAAAGCTTTAAAAGCTTTAAGAGTTCATATATATATTATATTCGGTTTAATAATCAAGAAGCTAAGCTTATTATTAATAATTATACGAATAATACGATATTAAGAAACATGAAAAAAAATTTCGTTTGTATATACTTCTAATATTATAAGGTGCAATACAGTGCGAAGTGTAGTATACATTTGTTTTTAATAAATAAAATTGTGACATAAACAAAAATTTATGCAGGTCATAACTATATAATTAAATGCATGTGTTTAATTTTAGTTTTGCATATAATAAAGTTCAATTAAGTTAATTAAGTTCGTTGAGATATGCACGAGTCGTAATACGGTAATATGAAGGACGATCATGGTACTATCATATAAAAGTATAAAACCACACAAATTCATGACTGAGTTCTCCAAAATTCGGTTTCCCTTTTACTTACTAGGTGCTTCAAAAGCACCAAATCACAATGTCTACCTCTATTAACCAAACAACAGTTGCGACAATTGTGCAACGTCGGCCACTTATTAAAGGAAGATTTTATCATAGCTCAACAAATGAAAAAATTTTTGAAAAAATTTTTCTAGTAACTTTCAAAATTGTTCGAGATGATTTGTCATATGATAATAGTAGTAACGATCCGGATGACAATCTTGAGTACGACCACGAATTCTTTTATCAATACTTAACAACAAATTATTACGTAAGATGTAAATTTATATCTCATTCCGCAGTTTTAGATTTATTGAATTATGAGTATGATGTGAATACACTCTATAACGAGCCACCATTGACTACATCACAAAAATTAATACTCGAACAAAGCTTAATGGTAGAACTTTATTTGCGTGTCTCAAAAGAAACGGATGAAATTATAGTGGGAACGGTTCAAGATTAATTTCTTCGAGTCCTACTTACTATTTCAATTAATAATAGTTCTTACATAGTAAATATGCTCTTGGAAAATTTAAGAATTTCGTCTATACTTGTACTCATCGAACAATATTAATGATCGTTTATTTTATCATTTGTTGAGTTTATACCACTTCCATCTCCTTCATCTCTTCCTCTTTTATCACCAACCATCGTAATTCTCTCCATAACTTCTCCTTTATCTTCTCTTAAACAATTAGTAAGTCCGAATTGGTTATTATGTGGACATTTATATGCTATTTCATTATTTTCACACAATAAGATTATATCCCACTCGTCATATAACAAATTTTAAGTTATTTTAATCAAAAACCACTTTGAAAAATAATGTTCAAATACATTAGTTGCCGACTTAATACAAATGTTAGGATAACGTTCTTAACATAATAATAATTTGGTTGTCTTCTGTACAGGAATGTTAACTTAAAATGGTCTTATTCAGAATATTATCCAAAGATGGTTATGAAACACTCATTTTATCCGATTATAATTGTGGATGGATTTCATTCGATTAGAAATAATATCTTTTGAATGCAAAGAAATTTACATAAACTTTTAATCAAAAATTATGAAAATGAATCACAATAATGTCAAGAAATTAACAGTATTGAAGAATTACTGTAACATACTGTATAAAAAACAAAGAAATTGAAATCCTATTTATAGTATATAATCAAAATCTCAATTACTTTAATTCTCTTATAGAATTAAATTCTTTTTTTTTTTGTTAAATAGTAAAAAATGTCTATTATATATAATTGTTAAAAAATCAGTAATTCCGTATCATAATCTCCCTACTTTAATTCCGTTGTTAAAATCTTTTAAAAAATTAATATAATAATGTACTGTATATTTCCTTAAAAAAGAGTAGATTTATTTCTCACCCGGAGTGGAGATTAATGTTACTCACGTCCCATAATTTAAAAAAAATTTACTGAATAAAGTAATTTGTTCATTTTTTTTTTTAATAAATTTAAAAGACAAATGTTAAATTACTATTTAAAAAAAAAAGTGCGATAAATATTATAATTGTAGGTTTTATTTAAACGATATTAAATTTCGATAAATGTTTTAAGTTGTGCCTTGCTTTAGTTAGATGATGACGATCGTGTCAGACGACTAACCAATTATTTAATGTCTCAAGTGATTTGGTCAGCACTAATGTTTGAAGGCGTAATATTTATTTAAAAAAATCCGTTAATAAATAATCCAATGATCATTTTGTGTACCAGAAATATTTTATTCAAAGTAAGCGTATTGGCTAAAATATATATTGTAACAAGCAAAGATTTTTAAACAATAGAATATAGTTTATTCGTAACGTTTCATAAAAAAATAAATAAATCATTATACAATTCCTTAAAAAACCATTTTTTCAAGATCCTTTCAAATGTATAGACATAATAACAGTAAATAAATACACGTAATTTTACAGAGAGAAAAGATTTTCTAAAGTCACAAAAGTAATTATTCAAAGTATAAATACAAAAAAATTGATTTATTTAAAACTTTAACGTGACCTTTAACTAATAATAATTATTAATATTTTTTTAACTTTTATTTGGGTAATAATAAAGTTGCCTATCCAACCGGATTTTTGATTATTATCCGATTTTGGTAGAATTTATTTATTATAAAAACAATAATTATAAGTTATTGTGCTTTGCGTTCACCAATGATAGCAGATTATTGGTAAAGATTTGACCACGGTAACGACGTTAATCGTATCGTGTGACCCATTGTATGGATTTTAGCTTAGCTTAATTATATTTTTAAAAATTAACAAAATTATCGGCAATTATATTTAATATACGAAGCATAATTTATATTTTTTTAACAACCAATAAGTTAATGTATATAACCTATTCAAATTTACTATATTTGAAAGTCTCATTTGAAGTCTTTTGATTGTTGTCTCATGATCACAAGTGTGTGTAACAAGACGCTTTTGCTAAAAATACCCATTTGTCAGCGTAAAAAAATATATACATATATATATTTACATTTGTAGATTTTGCTGCGTTGAAATAATATTCGTAATTGATTCGTAGTAGACAAAAGTAAAGTTTGTAAGTCAATTTATTAAAATAATAAAGTAAATAAATAGTACAACAAATGTAATAAATATTTATTACGGCTGACGCGATTTGAAAGAATGAGGGCGTAATTGATCATCAAGTAAAATACGAATAATAAGTTTCCAATAATAATTTGAATGAAAGAAATTTTTTCAGGAAAAGAAACAGCAGGCTTAAAAAAAATGGTAGACTTTACTATAACCGAAACTAAAATGGCTTAAAAAAGCAACTGAAAATGATTAGAAATATTACTACGCTCGGAAATTTTTATTTTTATCTCCAGTTTCCAATTTCCGGTTAATGAGAATGGATGATCATTTCAGAATTAAAACATACACACTTTCATTTTTTGAATTATTATTATTTACAATGAAAACTATATTTATCACATACAATATTCATTATTAATTAATGTTAACGCAAAAATGCGATCCTAATTCAATCAATTAAACTTCCTACATCTTAACTGTATATGAAATAAAGTTGCAGTTTTCAACAAGTATTTTGTCCAACGAAAAAATTGCAAAAAAAAATTATGTTCTGTTGGTTTTAATATGAAAAACTTATCAATCATCATTTTCTTTTAAACATGTCCATACTTGTTTAGTTGACGTGTTACAATACACCATTAACATAAGATAAATAATAATAAACATCACGCCATTCGGAGAAAAATGGGGAACACAAATTTACTTACCGCAACGCTATAAAAAATGCTATAAAAATAAATGATTAACATTCATAAAACGTGAATATTTGAGACGAACAATTTCACATTTTAAAATTAAATTCTTTTTTTTAAACAGCATACTCAATTTACAGCTATTTTTTTCAACTTTTCTTTCTTTCTTTTTTTTTTTTAAAAAAAAAAAAAAAAAATTTTTTTAATATTTTTTAATTTTTTTTTTTTTTTTTTTTTTTTTTAAAAAAAAAAAAAAAAAATTTGTTAAATAATTTTACTGCAATATATATATATATTTATTTATATTTATATAAGTACAGTATATATTTTTGTATTTTCATTAAAAAAACTTTTCTAAATACTTTTAAAAAACATTTGTATATAGAAATACTGTGTATATATAACCATATTTTTTTAATAGAATTTTCATTAATACTCAAACGTGACGCTTATTTCAGGACTATGTCAAACAAATTATCTTTACAAACTAATAATGATTATAAATTTTATCATCATACATCACATGATGACAATTTTTATCTGATAAAATGTAAAAAAATTCCACAAGATTCCAATGATTTTGATTATTACGATTGTGGATTTTTTTATGAACATTTAAATGAAAATTATTATGTCATCTACAAATTGATTTCACGTGCTTCAGTTCTAAATCTATTGAATGGTATTGAAATTGATGAGAGTATTTTAAAACGTGAGTTATTAAATATAAACCAAAGATTAAATCTTGAACAAGAATTGAAAAAATTAATACTTCCTTCACAGTTTATGAAATTTTATGTTCCTGAAAAAGATACGAGAACTGATTATAGTGAAAGTATTAATTCTTTTCATGATCATAATTCGGCAACTTTGGTAATAAATGATAGTAATCTACCTCATTTTGATAATGGTTCACATCATCAACAAAATTGTACCTATAATAATCAACAACAACTCGATAATAATAATATCCCAAATGATCATCATCTACAGCAACAAACGCCTCCTGAGAGAATATCATATTATACTAACAACGTTGGTTATGATGATTATGTTACTCAAGATGCAATTGGAGGTTACACTCATCAACAACAAGTTGATTCGTATTATACTCCTCTCCCAAGCGATGATCATACCCCTCCTAATGGTGGTTACACACAACGACATACAAATTTATTTCATGAGAATAATGATACCAATCAGAATTGTGACTTTATTCTGTCACCTAATAATAATAATATTGCTCAAACAAGTCATCTTCAGCATCCACAAAATCCACAACATCAACAACATTCACAAGAAATGAGACCAACTTATAGTCATGAGAATAATGAATTGCCAAGAGGTGAAGTTGAAAATTGTATTTATTCGCCGCAGCAACAGTATAATAATTTTCCACATCACCAATATTTTTTAATTTAAAAAAGACAAAAATGTAAGATTTAAGTTTAGAATAATTTGAATTTTTTGAAATAAGTAATTATTCAAATTATCTCAAACAAATATGGTTGATTGTAAGCTAAATTAAGTAATTTTATAAGTATTGTATTATAATTGTTTATTTTTATCCGTTTATTTATTAAGCTCGACATTTAATTGCTTTTGTGTTTATATTAATTATCCATTAATGGTTAGTGTTATCAACGCATAAAAAATTAAAGAAACCATAATATTGGTTTTAATTCGCCGATCGGATGAATAAGTTGTCATCAAATAATACATATACTCTATAATAAAATTCTAAGATAATAAAAAAAAAAATAATATCAAGAAGATTATAAATTTATTATCCGTATTTATTTATATTTATGTATGATAACTTCAATTTTCTAAATTTCCTTTAGAATTCTGGTCGATAATGTTGGCTCGTATTGTAGTACTATTTAAGATTTAAAATATGTTTATTTAACAATTAACATAATTATGTGCAATTAAAAATGCTACTGCAAAAATCAAGGTTCAGGCCAAATTTATACCAGATTGTTTCCACGTTGACAATGCAACTAAAAAACTTTTTTTTAGAAAAAAAAAAAGAAATTTGGTGAAATTAATATTAATATATTATTAAGTAAAAACAATTTGTATAAAGATTTAAAAATTATTACCATGCAAAAAAAGTAATCAAATTTATATTATTTTTAAAGCTTTAAACTTTTTAATAATATTGAATATATTCATTGGCATAAAATAATTAAAAGGATTTCACGAGTAGAAATTAGAAATGAAAGTTATAATAAAATAATTATAAGCACAACGTTTCAATTAGGCAGTCGCTACTAGCTGTTCCGTATATTTATATTTAACACTTGCCATGTTTATTTATTATATAAACTGCGATTTTTGATTTCAAAAGTACGTTGATTTGAGTATTAAGTAATAGCTTTCTCAGGGCTTCGTATAGGAGGGTTAATTAATCTGATCTCGAATTTTAAATCAAGTTGGGATTTATAATTTTAATGGCCCGTGGCCCGGACGACTCAAATTAGACACTTTTCGTTGTCGTCAATAAATCTCCAGTTTTAACTTCATCACATGTAATTCCGCATATGCTTGAAATACTTGTGAATGTATAGATAAGAATTTGAACATGTTTAGTTTTTCTAATCGAATAAATAAAAACATGTTTACCAATTTTTAGTTATTACAGTAATTAAAAATTTTAAGTCTATTGACGATATTTGTCAATAAATTTTACTACAGTCCCCGGCAAAAATAATGGAGTCACATATTATTGTTTGAACGTAGGACAACATTTTCCTATCTAAATTTTTATTTGTAAAAAATACTATTATTTTTTAAAAACAATAAAATTATCAATTTATCTTTATAATAAAATGGCGTTTAAGTATAATGATAAAATTTATTAAAATATGCAAAACCTTACATAAGTTTTTCAAAATTTTAGGCGAAAATATTTATTTAATTTTTATTATTGGTAACATTTTTTTTATATTGATTTGTCTCTGTGAGATAGAAATGTGATCAATTATTTTTATATTCAACATGAAATTATAAAATTTTGGGGGATATTTTTGCCGATCAGTAAGAGGGACCGTCATATCAATTGTCAGCCAATAAATTAAACTACGCCACTTAAATATACCACTTTACATTTATTATATATACAGTACCCGCATTAATACTCTAGAAACTTATTTCACTTTCAACTATCTCTTTACCAAAAGAAGCAATGGTTAAGTGTCCCATCTGCTATAAACAATAAATATTTTGACGGATCATAGTACTTGGGACAATGGGTTAGGAAGAGGGACAATGGGTTAGACGTGATTTACATAATAATATACATAATTAAAAGAGGGTTAGACGCGATTCTACATAAGTAAAAAGTGGCTTAAACGCATAAAAAGGATTTTTTTTTTGAGATTTTAGAGAATCAGATTACGTAATATTAATAGTTTAGGGAAACAATTAAGGTCCAATTTCCCCAATCAGCCGATATGGTCAGATTGGAATAAAATTACTATTGCTAGGTTGCACAATTTAACTGATAATATTTTAGACTCAATATACTGTCTTTGAAAGTTGTTAGCTTTTATGTACAAAGAATTTGATTTAATTAATTTTATCACGACGATATAACATATGACGTCTCATAGATTTTGAAGCAGCACGTCAAATTGTCAAAAGGATAACAATTATTGCCGGTAATTCTGATCACTGGATAGCGAAAAACTAGATCATAAAAATTATCTAGCTGTATCACCTTCTAAAATTTCATATTTAATTCTAATTTTTTAACTTTTTTCATGTTAATACAATTTAGCATCATTATTTTCGTCAGGTCTGTATTAGTGTTTTGATCCGTTTTCGGATTCAACCGGATAAACCCTGATAAATTTTTTTTTGGGGTATCCGGATAAATTACGGTTTTTACCCGGATAAATATCTGGATAAAAAATGATAAGATTGACGGATAAAAAAACAAAAATTTTTTTAAAAAAATTTAAATCACTTATTAATTTAATACTATGATTCAATTTGGTAAATTCATATTATTTAAAGGCTAGATTTTACTTTAAGGATATAATAATATATTTTTTATTATTTTTAATTTATTCATTAACTACGAGAAAAAAATTTTAAATTATATCATAAGATTTGTCGCGTAATTTGAATTTAAAATATTAAATTTGTGGCATTTATTATTAAATTTATATAATTCAGCATTTATTTATTTAATATAATAAATATTATGCAGTATTTATTTATTTGGTTAGGGCTTAGGACTAGATTATCTGTAATTTAAATTTAATAAATAAAAAGATAAATGCTATAAATTGATTAATAAATTTTTACAAGAATCCTGTGAAATTTAATTGCCATAAATTTAATAAATGCCACGAATTTAGTTCAATAAAGCCACAAATTTAATCAAATAAATCATGAATTTAATCAAATAAAAAATGCACTATGTTTAATATGTCTAATGTTTATTGTCAATCATGTCAACAGGATCATCAATCATGTGACAATATTATTAGTACGCACATTTTTTGATGATGTGCGTGTATTCTGCGCCCTATTAAACAATCAATTGCAGCATTAGAATCCCAATCCTGCACTCTTGCTGATTGTTTCTTTGGACTTGCAAAACTTGGAGCGGCAATTAAAAAATTACTAATCAATGATCATTGTATTTTCGTCAATAGTGTATTTCGACGCTATGCTGAATTTGCTGATCCGGTATATTTATTATGCTTTTTTTTACATCGTCTTATACCGGTAAATTTGAATACAACGATAGATTTTCTAAAAAGAAATCAGTAATTGTTAAAATAATTTATATGAATCAATTAAAAAAAATATTATACAGTATGTTTAATTTATCATTTGTAGCGATTAGAAAAATTTTAGTTTTTATCTTTCTAACAAATAATTAAAAATTTGTAATAATGTATTATATAATAATAATAATATAGATTATAGAAGATTTGACGATTTACTGTATATGTAAAATAATTATGATAAATAAAAAAAAAAATAATTAATAACATTAATATTAAATATGAATAATATATAATTAACAAATTAAAAAGAATAATTTATTCGTGGTAACTAACAGTCGTAGGTCGTACCGATCACGTGTATGTTTATCTGACGTTGCGGAGCAAACGGGTTCAACGGCTAGTATAGAATAATAATAATAATAATACAATATTTAAAGTAAATATTTTTTGACCAGAGGTAACACTAAAACTGATAAAAAAAACATTATATTTTTTAATATTAGAATAATAGATATTTGTAAATTATTTTTTTATAAATAAAATTCTTTAATTATATAGGTACTAGCGTTGCTTTGGTGAATGGTATACAGTACGTATAAAAAAGTGTGACGTAGCAAAGCTAACAGGTAATATAGGTAACACAATACAAAAATATTTTACACATTAGTCTAAACGTTACGGTTACACACATAAATTAGAACTAAACGTTACTGTCACATCATTATATTAGAGATTTATTGGGCGCGAGAAACTTTTAGAGATTTGTTATTGATAGCAGATGAAATTTTTATGAAAATGGGGAATGTAAAGAATTAATGTACCAGGTGAAGAAATACCGTAAAAGAGAAAAGCCCTTCGACATTAAAGTAGGAGATTTTACATGTGTGACTTGAAGTGGGTCTCCTGAGCGTTTCCAGCAATACTGACGGCTATCTGAACCAAATATTTGAAATTTTGATTCATCTGACCACACTACCTTATTCCAATCACTCACGATCCAGTCTTTATATGTTTTTGCAAAATTTAGACGTTTCTCACGGTGTTTTTTTGTTAGTAACGGCTTCTTACGCTTTACTCGAGCTACCGGGACGCTGAATAATATTAATATAACTCACATGATACTGAAAACTCCAGATGAATATTGAGGATAGCTTTCCTGAAGATGAGAATTACCTAGTTCAGTTAGCACTTAAACTTTTTTCTTTACGTCTCATGCAGCTGGTTGCGAACAAGTTTGATCAAGTCTTGGTTGGATATACGGTAAGAGAAGAACTCGTTTAAGCTTAAATAAAATTGAAAATGTGTACGAATTTCAGCCTATTATCATGCAAATGTGAAAAAAGAATTATCACATTACAGCGTGGAAAGATCTGCTGAAAAAATTCATCAAATTTTTGTTGACGCTCATTTGAATTCTGATCAAGACCTTCTTGAATTAGAAGATGATTTGCCTGACTATTACATTAATGAGGAAATAGTAATTGACGAGAAGGAAGAATTAGATTTAGATAAAGGTTTGAATTTAGACACATTTATTATTAATAATTTAGAAGATATAATTGAAGATAGTATAGATAATATAGAGAGTAATAATGATGAAGTAGAAGAATCTATGGATGAAAATGAAAATGATATTGAATGGGACCCAGTTGCTGAAGCTGATGAAATAGTTGATACTATGTTAAATTGTAAAAGTTGCGATTTATTAATAAATTTTGTTGTTTGTACTATCGTAAAATGCATCACAAAACGCCCAGCTTCGGAAGTTTCGCCAGTTGCTCTCAGTGGCGAAACTAGTTTCGTTGTAAAAAAAGTGAGTTTTTTTTTATTAATAGGAAACATGTACTTTTTTTTTTCATACATTACACTAAAAAATGTAAATACGGAAATACAATACATGATGCTGTTGTGTTATCAATCAAATATAACGAACAATTATTTTATGTTTACTTTATAATTTATATTGTTCAATCTTTTTTTTTCACCAGGTTTCGGAAGTTTCGTTCGCCCGAAACACTAACCTATAACACGAAAAGTTCTTTTATTAAGGTAAATTAAATTATATGTTTTGAAATATCTCGATTGATGATTTCAGTCAGAAATAAAAATCACAATACTTGATCGTAGGGTTGGATCGGTCCCAGCAAAGACCGATCCTGTGTCAGTCTTGGGACCGGTCTTCACGATCTTCAGTCCGAGATTTGAATACCGGTCTGGACCGGGACCGATCATACAAAATTTTTTATCTAATATAAAAATGATAAATTGTATATTCTCAATAAAATTTCATTTTGTAATATCAAAATTTTCATATTTTGGTATTTTGTAATATCAATATCATTTGATTTCTCATTGATGTTTTAAAAATGTTAAAGTACGAGATATAAAAAATTTTCGTATATGCATCAACATCAATTGATAATTTTATTTTTATTTTTTTATTTCTATGATATTACAATTTTTTTTTCAATATTTTGATAGATAGTTGTATGAGGTTTTAAAAATTCTATCCAGTATTTTTACTCTTAAACTTTGAGATTTTAGTTTACAATGAAAACAAAGGTAATAAATAATAAATTAATGTCATAATTTTTTGTGCGACCTGCATTTCATTATCAACCCAAGAATACCGTTGATATAAATAAGATAATTTAAAAATTTTAAGGATTGCCGGTCCGGTCCGGTCCTAGCCGGTCTTTTTGGGATTAGACCGGAATGGACCGGACTAATCCAACCTTACTTGATCGGCAAAGTAATCGAATGGTGATAATATACGTTGTAACTAGAGTGTCAGAATCTTATATCCTTCGCTCGCAAACACAGTATATCAATACATCAACAATACCATGTGACTTCTTCGATTTCATGTGTATAGTGGAGGTTCAAATTCTTTATTACTTAAGACATAAAATTAATAATTTTTATTTTTTTTAAACCTATATGTGATATTAGCAGGTCAATCATATACAAAGTTGCGTCATGTGCTTTTTCGCGTATCACGTGTTAAAATTTAATACTTTGATCCAAATTTAATTTAATTTGATTAATTAATTCGGATTTAAGATCTGTTACATCGTATTTTACTGTAAAATTGAAGAAATGCATATTTACGTGAATCAATTGTAAAAATTCATCTATAATTTTAGTGATAGGTGTATAGATTATTAAAGCTAATATCTGACATCACGTAATAAAAACATCAATAAATTGCTTTATATTAATCTTAAAAGGCATGAAATTGTTACCGTTAGATATATTTCTTGATGTGATGGATTCAATGAGCTAATTTTCATCTTTTTATAATCAATAGATAACAAATTATTCAAGTAATCAAATTTATAAATTACATTTTTTCTGGATTCGATTATTCAGATCTTATAAAAATGGCCTTTATTGCTTAAAGTTTTACCATACTTTTTAGTAAAAAATAATCAATTAGCTCAATATTTTTAAATCTATAATATTAGTTTGTACGTTATATTTTAACAATTTGTACTTTGTATTTGCGGATTTATATATAACTACCACATATTTGAATTTGATGCGAACATAATTTAAGTTTAAACTAAATCCAAAGATTGTTAGTCTAAATTGATTTAATATGAAAAAATATTTTTCAAAACTTCATTTAAAATTTATTTTTTAGAATTGACTTTAAATATTTCAACTAAAAACCCTCTACGATATAACGAACTCGCCTTATAACGAAATTTTCATAACACGTGACATTTAACCAACCAAATACGTCAAATATCCCTTGTTATAACGAATTATATTTATTAGACATAAAATTTAATACAGATGGTTCTTTATATTGAGAGCTGATGTAGATTGCACAGTAAATCTGTCACGTAATTGGCCAATATCATGGCTCGTTACCAGCATTATAGGAATTTAACTGGGACTAAGAAAATTTACCATGTGACATTTAATATGTGACAAATAGGATACTAACAAAATATAGTCACGTGGACTGGTTCTAATAATGAATTCTGTGAAATAAAAATTTATAAATAATGAATCAATTCATTTATTACATTTATCATATTTATAAAAAAATTTATTTTTTTATTTTAAATATTAAATATATAAAGTATTTATATATATATATAGTATAATTATATTAAAGAAATCAAATTTAGCAAATTTAGCAAAATTTTTTATTTATATAATCCAACTAATTTTTTATTAATATAAATTTTATTTAAATAAATTAATTTATAAAATAATTATTATAATTTACAAATTAAAATATGAAATTATAATTTTTAAATTAAATTATAAAAGTTGATTGTATTATATTTAAAATAGATTTTCACAAAATGCAATTTATTTGTTATATAATCATTTATATATTATTTTTTTATTATTATATAATCAGCTAATATAATGCTAATAAATATACTTAAGTCAGGATGGTAAGCAGTTAAGCTAGCAATTAATCAGCTACTTTGATTAAAATTTACTTTGAGTAATATGTATCTTACCTAATGGTGCTGCTAGTATTATATACTAGCTTTTCAAGAATTAGGATGGATATTTTTAATAAGCTAACTACATAATTGGCATAATTGGCCTAATATAATACTAATATAGCTAATTTATAATTTAAATTTTAATATACTGTATATAATATATAAAATTTTAAATTAATTATATATAAATGATTTTGGTTTAAAAAAAGTTTATTGTAAACTAAAATTAGTCTATTTTAAATTATTATATTAATTATTAAATTCTAATTATATAAATAATTACTTATTATTAAAAATAATGCTTATCGTTATATCAAAAATTAGTATAATTAATTATTATTTAGTTTATTTATAAAATTATATTTTTATAAATTTTTATATAATAATATAAAATATATAATTTTTTAATTGTAACATACGTGAAATATAATGCAGATCATTTAATCCAATATATTTTATATATTTATTTAACTGTAAACTATTGATATCCAGATACCAGAAAATACCAGATTTAATAAAATATTACTTGTAAATATTATTTTATATAATAATATTAAATATTTCAATTTACGTTATTATAAGAATAATTACTAAAAAGGCAATAATCGCAGTTTTATTTATTATATTTCATGAGAATTATACAATTTTAGAAATTAAACCTCACATCAAAAAATTTTTCTAATTGGTGCATCATCACATTTGCGATTTTTAATATTGCATAAAACATGTGAATTTTACGCTTATTACTTAATATAGATAGTATATTGCGTAAAATTTATGTAAAATTACATCATATATTTACATCATAAATTTATGCAAATATTACAAATTTGCATGTTTATTTCCATATAAGACTATAATACGTATGTTTACGTAGTTTGTATTATGTGGCGTAAATTTGCGTAATAAATTTGCATAAGTTTACATGAGTACAATAAAATTTTTTTGATGTAAATCAAAAGGAAAAGTATGTAATATTTTGTTTTCAGGTATAAATTAATCTTATATTTTGCACATAAAACTTTACTATAAAATCATTATTATTCAGTATATACTGATTGATTGATTACAACTTTTTCTTTTTTTTTTAATATTATCAAATAATATATGTTTAACTATCAACGTTTTATTTATGAATAAAATCTATATTCACCATATTTATATTAAATTTAATTATTATTCATATTTGTAAATTGATTTCTTGATCACTACTTTAAATTTTAATAAATATTTCATTTAAGTGATCTATGAAATTGGCGTGATCAAAAAGTGGATCTGTGTTCGCAAATTAATAATTTTCTTTATATCAGCAATATTTTATTTTATTCTTTTAATTTAATTCGGAAAAATTTTTAAAATATAATTTTTTTTTATAATAAAACTTAATTTTATTTTTATTTATTCTTTATATCAACAATCATATTTTTAATTTTAATTCGGAAAAAATTTTTTAGAATATATTTTTTTTTATAATAAAACTTTATTTATTTATTTATTCTTACTAAAAAAATTCATATATTATACTTTGCTGTATAATGAAAATCCCAATATTGTTATTGGTTCCCATTTTATAGATTATCATACTGTACGTTTGAACTTGTTAAAACGTGTAATAAAACCAAATAAAAAGTAAAAGGATACAGTCAGTATCAAATATAACCAAATTTATTACAAAGAAAATAAATTCCTAAGCAAACAAAAAAAAAAAGGAAAAGAAAAAAAGAAAAATCGAAAATTGAAAATAAACATGATGTTATCAAATAATATTACTGTTGGATATTTGGGTATTGAGGAAAATCGTATGAATGATCGACATAAGTATAAATTTCAATATCTTGTTGAGAATTATAATCATTGTGTTGCCAGCTATTGTCGAAATTATTTTGGCTGTTAATTGTTGAATATCCTTGAGTCACCATAATATTATTTTCAATATTTTTATCGTGAGAAGAATCTAAACTTTTATCGTAATCTAGTCTCGTCTCTTCGTCAGGAATAGGATGTTGCGAGAGGTACAAAGGTAGAATCTGCTTTAAGCTTGTTTCGAGATTTAACTTTTGTCGTGAAGTTAATAATAAATATTTTTGTTTGAAGTCATTTAAATTGAAATCACTTCCATAAATTTCCTTATTCAATATATTTAAAATTGAAGAATGTGATAATAATTTACATGTAACATGATAACTTTGGAAAAAAAATTCGTAATCATAATCATCATCGTTCCAGGAAACAGAATCTTGCAAAATCGTTTTACAAGTTACATGATAAAAATTATCATCATTTGGTGCTTGATAGAATAATCTAAGTTCATTCGATTGAAAAACTTGATGGTTTTGCATAGTTTGAATTGAAACCTTGTTTTCTGGATTAGAAGTAATAGTAGTATTCGTATTCATTTTTTTGTCTCCTTTTTTTTTTAAAAAAAAAAAAAATTTCGATGGGAATTAGGACTTATATATTTTATGGTTTGCAGTAACGCTAATAAAATGTTGATCGTTTATAAAAGCGAATGTCTTCACGTGCATACTCTAATTAAATTAGCAAATCAAAATTTGACAAGTTATTTGTTGACATAGTCATCACAAGAAATTATTGCAAAGTGACCCCGAAATATGTAAACTTTAGAAGAGACTAAGATTCCAAAATAAAGGCAATTAAGGGACGTCTAGATGAAACTTGGCCATATCATGAATCGTAATCTTAGGATAGATGTACTGTACCAACTGTATGTATAATCAACAGGTATAAAATAAAGTTCATTTTATTTCTGTGCGCTTATTGTAAAAAGTAAAAAAAAAAATTCTGAACTTGAATTATTAAAAATTTTTTATTTGGACGTAATATACAAAAGGATAATAGTATATAATTACTACATTAACCTATATAACATGAAAAATATGAATAGGAAATCAATGAACTGGCATAAAATTCATTTATATTGACGTTTAAAATACAAGTAATTTTAATTATAATTTAGGTAGTACGCCGTTACGCGGGCTTGAGAAATGTTTGAAGTATCCCGACTGGATCATTAGGTAAAGGGATAAACTCAATTTTTATAAAATGAATAAAATGAATGATTTTACGCTCACCAGGGGTAAAATTCACCTGGGATGATTTTTACCATATTATGTAATTATATTTATTATATCAAAATCTGAATTTTTTCAGCTTAAAAAAATTAAAAAAATTTACAATTTTTAATACGAAAAATATAATGAAAATATTAGTTTACGCATAAAGGTAAAATTTACTTTTGGTGAATTTCAAAAGCGAAATTTTAAAAAATTTAATGTACATGTAAATCAAGGTGAAATTCACCGTTAAACTAAATTTTATATGGGTATTACTAAAGTTCACCATACCAGCATTATGATACTTTTGGCCGGAATTAAAAATTTAATAAAATACTGACATCATAAATGCACGTGACCATTGGTGATATTTAGTAATACACAATAGTATAAGTAATTAACGTTTACATTATACATGCTGCCCAAATTATTTTGGGATGCCATAATTATAATTTGGGATGCCGTAATTCATTCAGTTTATATATAATTTACTATGTA
>QZLH01001065.1:14678-42441 GCA_003833135.1 Oehlia diaphana | reverse complement strand
AATTGCCACGAATTTAATTAAAAGCCACAAATAAGTACCACGAAATTTATTTATTAGGTTCCACAAAATTATCTGTTAAAACCCGATCTACAAAAAAAATTTTTATATAAATTTATCCGGATTTCAGTTTTTATCCGGATATATCCAGATTTTTATCTAAGACGGATAACCTGGATAAAAACTGGATAATTTTTTTATTTTATCCAGATGACAGTTTCTATCCGGATTCAAACACTAGTCATGACCGGTTATAACCGTGACCGATATCAGTCGGTCAAAGGCTTCTGACCGACTGTTTAACTGACCGGTTAACCGATTATTTAGCCAAATAACACTTTTTTTACGAACTTAATCAATAAAAAAAGTTAAATAACATTTTTTTTTTTGATTAAATTACACTTTTTAACATTTTTTTCTTGATTAAAATTCGTTAAAAAGAAAAAAGTTATCAGTTAAATGGTTGGTTAAACGGTTGGTTAAACGGTCAGAAAAACAGTCAGCCAAAATGGTCGGTCGGTCAAAGGCCCTTAACCGGTTATGACCGACCGATAACTGACCATGACCGACCGTTGCCATCCCTAAACGTAATT
Source organism: Oehlia diaphana (assembly GCA_003833135.1). NCBI lineage: Eukaryota > Fungi > Glomeromycota > Glomeromycetes > Glomerales > Glomeraceae > Oehlia > Oehlia diaphana. The sequence continues at coordinate 41,851 of QZLH01001065.1, read as the reverse complement.
CTTTAAAATTTTATGGAATATCTAAAGACCCAGAAACTGAAGAAATTATGATGGTTATGCAATATGCAGACGAAGGAAATTTGAGAAATATTCTTTCAATTAATTTTAATAACATTTTATGGAGAGAGAAAATTATATATTTATATTGGTCAGCAATGGACCTTAAATATTTACATGAATTAGGATATTTTCATGGATATTTTCATAGTGGAATTATATTAAGAATTGAAGGAAGTTCTTATATATCAGATTTTGGATTATCCGGACCATCAAATGAACAAAAACCAGATAGTAAAATATATGGTGTGTTGCCATATATTGCTCCAGAAGTTTTAAATGGAGAACCATATAGATTATCTTCAGATATCTATAGTTTTGGTATAGTTATGGCTGAATTATCATCTGGAAAACCACCTTTTCATAAAAGAAAACATGATAATGGCTTAGCATTAGAAATATGTAATGGACTCAGACCAGAATTTGGAGAAGGAACGCCTGAAATTTATAAGAAATTAGCTCATAGATGTATGAATGCTAATCCAAATCAAAGACCAACAGCCAATGAATTATATGTAATATTAGGATGTTGGTATAATTTTTGTGATAATGTTAAATATGGATATGAAGGAGAAGAAGTTAAATCTGTATTTAAAGAAGCTGATAAAGAAATACCAAATATTTCAACCTCATATGAAAAGAAACCTGATGCTATTTATACTATAGAGCATTTACTTTCAGTAATTTGTCAAAACCCATTAATTCATCTTTTATTGCTACTACATTTCTTAATGAAGATAATGAAGGTATTGTATTTTAATATATTATATTTTTAAATTTTATAAAATACTTAAGATAATGATTAATTTTATTAATTATGATAGGTTGTCAAGATTCTAAATTAGTTGACTTAGAGGTTCCTAGTTAGAAGGTAAATATAATCTATTATATATTTAGGATATTATTTTTATGATGTAAAATAATAATGTAATGTTTGAATATTTTGAATATTAACAGATGATGATAATGATGACTAAATTTATTTATATTTCACTTTTTTATTTAATGGTTTAAATTACGTTTTTTATCATATGGTTTTACATAAACAACTTTTGAATGAATTATACGTTCAAATTTTTAATAAAAACAATGGAATATTAGTGATTATTGGAATAACTAGGAATAAAAATATTTATCAAATTCAATATTTTCAGATCTTCAAATTTTTGTAATTAATGATAACTTATTATACCTTAAGGAATTAGCAACGTTAATTGAAAAAATCAAAGGAAATATTTCGAATATCAATTTATATAATTCTAATAAATCCGTTAGACTGTTACTTAATACAATTTCTAATCATTGTTCAAATATAGAATATCTAACCACATATTTTGAACCTAATGATTTGAATCATTATTATTGAATTGCAGAAATTTATTATATTTATGTCTAGTATATGGTTAGTTTTAAAATAATTGTAAATATAACATTGAGATAAGTTGATAAAAAATGTGCATTTTCATATAATGTACAGTATATTATATAATATACATATATCAATTTTATATAAATTTCTTTATTCATTTTATAAAAATTACAAAAATTAAAATAATCCCATAAATTTCACTTACCATGCTTATGTTCGTAATTTACGTATCTATCTACTGAGATTATAAACACATTTTTTTTCATTTTAGGGAATAGCCTAAAATAATTTACAATTAATTAATCATAAACATTTAAGAATTACTATAAAGAGTTAAATATTGATTTGATATCAATTTATTGTACTAAATTATTATTTCTGATTAGTACAAAATAACTGCTATGTTATTATATACTAATTTTCGCCTAAATTATCATATTTCCAATTTCCAAAGGTAGTAAAGTGGCATCATGCATTAGGTCCTGAATATGGTATGTTAAAAGTTAAAAAAGTAAAATTGGTTAGCTACTCAAATTGCAGCAATCATGTATGTTATCCTCCGTAGGTTCATAGGTCTTCAAAATCGTCTTAAGGTCGTCTCAAGTTTTTTAATATCATCTTTAGTAAAATCTACTTTCATTGACGTCAACCTTCCAATGATTCAGCCTGTCAACCTGGAAAACGTAACTATTATTTAATATCTGTAAGTGATTTTAGAGAAAGGAATTATGATAAAATATATTTCAGAGAAAGAAGTTTTGGATTGAGAAAGTTTGAAAGTATATATACCTACTTTTAAAAATCTTTCTAAATGTATCGTTACTATCAGTGACTTGTTATGATGATGAAAAAAAAGTAAAAAAAATTGACTTATAAATGAAAAAATTATGCAAAAATGATTGCGCGAAAAAGTTCTCAAGTGGGGAATTAATACTGCGCAATTTTTCGGTCGTACGTCATTTATACGCCTTTTAGAACGTTTGGTGAAGGTAATACGGTTGTTAACAAAGACTAATAATAATAAGTTAAGCTCGATTGAATTATTGCGTCATTATAATGAGAGAGTTATTTTTGATAGTATAAAGGTTATAATAACAATCCATAACAAAAAACGGGTAAGTTTTTTCTAGACTTTTAAGGAATCATAATAACTCTTTGCAGGTTAGCTTCCTATATTTGATATGACCAGAATATGAAATTAATATAAAGTGATCTACCAGTAATAAGAGACGACAGAGCCGTATGACATGCAAATTCTTGCCATTTTTCTAAATTATCTGCTAAAATGATTAATTCCGTTTGAAATTGATATTTTAAGAATCTTTTTTTTTAGTGGTTTTATAAAAATAAAAAATGTGACATTAGAGAAAATAAATCAGAGTTTTTATTACGGAATCCAGATTATTATTTCGTTCCATTGGACAATCGCAGATGATCATCGAATTCTAACAAAGAACTCAAAAATATTATTGTTAGTCCATTTTTGATTGTTTAAAAATTAGGTTTACCGATATAGAATTCCATTATTAGAACGAGCCGCTGTATTACTAGAATTCCAATAACGATTAAGATAACTTATCGAAAATCAACACGTTCTGCTCATATCATTTAAGTCATAAAAAAGTACAACCATTTCGAAATTTCATATTACAAAGTTTTAAAAGTAGTTTAGAATTGTCTTAAAAAAAAAAATAATTAATTTTCGGAGTTTTTTATATAATATTTCTTAAGTTTCCCTTTTTTTCAAGATAAATAGAAATTAATAGAAATTTCATTTGTATCTGAATGGTTTAAAATTGATATACCTAAAATTATCTCACAAATAAATCTATTTATTCTAATAAAAAAATAATAGTCATAAAAATTTGTACAATATATCCGTTATTTTTTTATATTTAGAATATAATAATTTCGTTAATAAAATTTTTTTTTTTTTGCCTGAAATAAAACCTTTTTGACCAAACGTTAATAATAAATAATGACCACGTGACTTTCATGCAAAGATTTTCATTGATTATAAATTTTGTATTCACGTTATTAACCAAAAAAGTCAAAATTTTTGAATAATCTTTCTACTTTTAGTATGTAGTAATAATTATTTATTTATTAAAAGAAACAAACGTCTTTATATTAACTATTCCATTCTTTCCTACTTCATAATTTTTTGCTTTGTTTTAATATATTAAGATATTTTGTTATGTTTATCATTAGTTCTTAATTTTTATTTTTATTTTTATTTTTCTTTTTTTAGACTTTATTTATAAAAAAAAAAAAAAAGTTTTGCCATTCCGCAAACCACGTAAGGGCGAAAAATTAGTCATTGATCAGCGGAGCCTTAATGGGAAGATCAAGGCTGATCCATGATATATACCATTTTTATAAAAAAAAAAGAAAAAAATCACTAACTGGGGATTGTGGTATGACTCTTCCCTTCTTGATATTTCGTCACTATAATTTTTTAATATAAAAATGTTAATATGTCTTCTGTACCATTAGAAGGTAATGATTTAAACTTTCCGGAAATTCAACAACATCTACAAGAACTTTCTACACGAAAAAGTGTTTCAGTTCAAACAAAACCTTCCCTTGCTGAATTATTATCAAAAAGAAATATGAAGAGAGAACAAGTAAAATGTGCTTGTGGTAAATAGTATTTTACGCAACTTTATTTTTCGTATATTTATTTTTTTGCTAAATTTATAACACTAATTTGCCATTTTTATGTAACGGTTACATTATTATTTCAAATATTATAGTTAACTGTAAGAAGTCATGCAAGAAATGTGATGATGAAAGGCCCTGTCAACGCTGTATTAGGCTTAATATCGCTGAAACATGCAGAGATTCCATTAGAAAAGAGAGAAAATTAGGTAATAAAGTGTTGATCGGCGAAGCTGGAATGAAAAGATCGAGATTGATCCGTGAAATATACCATTCTTCATCGTATGTAAATGTCAGTAGAAAAAATAAAAAAAAATCAGCCATTAAGAATCATGGTACTTTAAGCTTTTCTATTTTTGACATTTTATTGCTACATATTTAAACACTTATCGTAATAATTAAAAAACTAATGTTAGTACCCCCAGAAGAAATTAATTTGAATGCTCAAGAAAGCCAACAGCAACAGCAAGAACTTTCTAACCAGGAAACGAATGATGTTCAATCAAAACCTTCCCTTATTTGGCCAAACACAGAAAGAACTACAAAGAGAGAACAAGTAAAGTGTGCTTGTGGTAAATAGAATTTTACTTATTAATCGTCATTGTAATGTTCTTTTTGACGGAAGTTCGCAATTTGACATTTTATGAAATGGTTATTTATTTAATGTAGTTAACTGTCAAAAGTCGCGCAAAAAATGTGACGATAAAAGGCCTTGTCAACGTTGTATTGATCTTAATATCACTGAAACATGCAAAGACTCTGCTCGAAAAGCGAGAAGAGCAACCAAAAGAGGTCCATATAAGCATCGTGTACAACAAAATTAAAATATCTTAAGATGACAAAAAGTTTCTCTGCTTTAACGAGTTCTGCTTCTTCCGGTATTTTATCGTCTCTGATGGATAGATTGATGAACTGGTACCGAAGATAAGATCAGAATCCCAATCCATTAATGCAATTTTTTATTTCTTAACGTTAATTACATTATTTCTAAATGAAGATTTTGAGTAATATAATTTCGTTGATTTTTAAGTTTATATCGAATTTATGAAAATCCAAAACGACGCCACCTTAGACTAGTTGACACAAAATCTTGAATTAGTTGAACTCTTGCTTTGGAAATATGTATTATAGGAATTCTAAAATATGCTGAGATGAATTATTATTTATCTAAATGATTTTTTCTAAATATGATTTTTAATCGAATTTCGATTTTCCGATTTAGAATCAGCTTTTTAGTAAAATATATTTGAAAATACTGAGTTCATAAGATCTTCATCATTAATATTTAGTCTTGATATGATTTATTAGTTTAATGATTTTATTTATGATAATTTATGCATGTAATATCTGTTATTAAATTTATAAATTTTCTTTCTGACAAGTTTTCCCATTATTACTATTGTCCGGTTTGCACATAATTCCGGTCAAAGTTATCATATTTTTCGATCAAAATTGGTGCTATGTTCAGAATAATAAATTTAATCTGTGCTTGGCTAATAATGAAACATTCCGTAAAATGGGCAAAATCATTACGAATCTCACGTTTATCGGAAATGTTCTAATAATTAATTTTAATTAATTTCTTTTCGTAATCACAGACTTATTAACTGTGAATATTCTATTTTAAATAAAAGACATTATAAAATACATAAATTCATAAAATTACTAGTTAATGAATTAAACAGAGCTAGAGCTTGTATAGTAATTTGCTACAATCTGACTCATCTGTTATCCGTAATTCTAAAACAACACTTAAACTAAATATTTTCATACATATTTAAGACTGAATAAAAGAAAATGCTTGCAAAGGTATATATGTGAGAATCTTATATCAAAAAGTCATAAAAATAAGGAATAAATTATTAGAATTGATAATTTTCAATCTGACACTTTATTTGTCTCCCTAAAAAAATTATTCAGGCCTTTCATAACATTTTTTCATCTCACTTCCGAACACAAAATCTTCAATCGCATATGATGAGAAACTCAAGACATGGAATACTTCGATTATCACCTTCAAGGTCATTTACTGGCTCTATGTCAAACTCTGCAAACTCCACACCTTCCACCAAAGCTTCTTCCAAAAAATCTAATTTCTACTCTAACCTGAAAAATATTAAAAAACCCGTTACAGGATGGCTTCCAGTAAAAGATTTTATTATTGTTTAATATATATATTATATTATTCAAAAATTTATCTTCATCATTTCATTATTTGTAGGCTACGAAATTAATTGTAGTTGGAATTGCTATTTTCTTGTCAGGAGATTTTGCAATTGCGTGGTATCAGAATGAATATAATAAAAATCTTCTCATAAATGCCATTGAAAAAGGCACCCAACCTGTGACTGATATTTTAGATAATGAGCTCATTCCTCGACCTCTACTTATAAAACGTTTCAAGGAAATTCTTCAACCAGATAAAAATCAATCATTTTATCACGTTATCTGCGGAAAAAAAGGAACCGGAAAAACAACATTAGCTACAGTTGCATCAAGAGAAGTTGGGCAAGGTGTCATATATGTTGATGTACCAGAAAATTTTGAATTCTTTGGTGAATCTTTTGGAAAAGCTATTAATTTTACATTTAAGGAAAAAATTTCTTTATTAACACGACTAAAACGGAAATTCTTTAGTGAAACTCAAGGTAATATTTTTAATTATTGATTGTATCATTGATTTATATCATTATACAATTATAATTTTAACCCAATTTCATTTTAATAGAAAAAGAAACTATGAACCTTCCTAAATGGATGAGAGCTAAGAGAGCCTTTGAGGATGTTGCTCAATCATACAAAATAAATCACAATAAACCTTCCGTTATAATTTTTGATAATGTTGACCGATTGATAAATCATCCAGAAATTATTGATAGTCTACAAGATTCTGCTATGAAAAATGCCAAACACAACAAATACATTACCGTATTTATTAGCACAAAAGGTCCTGTTCTCGAAAGAATAGAATGTAAGTGTGAAGGTCATTTGTACTCCTGAAAAAATAGAATTATTACATAATCTGAATCTCATTTTTAGCACGTGGTGCTTGGTCACATGTACTTGAAAAACTGGAAATTGGTGATCTTAGCGAAAGTGAATCAAAAGATTATTTGATTAAGAAATGCACAGTTGAAAATTTACAATTGGAAAAGACCACAAGAAAATGTATGATCAACGATGATGAAGTAAATAAATTATATAAACTTGCCGGTGGTCGTATTTTGGATTTAAAGAGAGAGGTGAATAAATTTCTACATGGAAAAATTTTTGAAGGTAGGAATTAGATTCAGATATACTACATTAAAATCTTTTTATAAATATTTTATTGAATTAATTCCTTTTTTTTCTACAGAAATTAAAAAGGAAGTAATGGATAATGTTGAAAATGAAGTTAAAGCTGCGCACCTATTCCCAAATCAGAAATACTATAAAATAGGAAAAACCATTATCAAAACTTTATTGAATTCGAAAGAGTTGCGCTATTGTGATTTTAGGAGTGATTTCTACACGATAGAGGATTTTAACAAAGTATTAGAAGAAGTATTAGCATGCAATGTATTCGAATATCATCCAAAGAAACGCATCGTGACATTTAAGTCTCCGTCAGTAGAATACTACTTTAAGGAAAAAGCTGATGTATTCATTAAAAATAATGTATAATAAAATAGGTTTATTATTATATAACAATATAATGGAACAAGTCTTAAGGAAGAAATGTATGTTCAGATTTTTTGCTTGCCAAAGACAACCACTAATTTGATTAATATCACATGATCCTAACAAGTTAGTTTCAATTTGAAATTTTGAGTTTAAAAATCATACAGGCACGAGGAACTATTTATGTCATTATGTCATCTATTTTTCATCTTTATTTGCTAGTATTGCATTCCAAACAAAATCATCTCTTTAATGAAATGAACATTTTTTTTGGGTATATCTGAAATGATTAATTGTGTACGATCTTCATTTTATATAATCTTCATATTTTAAATAATGTTTATTGCATCCATTGCTCACAGAAAGATGAAGTCTTATTGAGACGAATCCAATGGTGGTAAGTTCATATTTCTAGGTAAGATAGATGTGGAGTTATGAGCAAATTGTAAAAAATCGGCATTCTTATTTTGGTAGTTACAAAGAAAACAGTGATACAGAATCAAAAATTTCATAAATAATGAAATAATTTCACATGAACTATTGCATCGTGGAATTTAATTTCAACATTATAAATTTGGAGCACTAATATCTTCTTCACAATTAATGTGCACACTTAATCACATGATACAAATGTGGTCAAAGCAATTAATAAAAATTTCTGATTTTTATAAACAGTTATCTTTTTTATTAGAAATTTTTTATTTAAGAATGATTATTTTGTTATTTCTTTAAGAATAAGGAAGGACTAATAAATCACTTTTTCTCGTTATTAAAAGTGAAGTATTATTTTGCACATACAATATGATCGATTTAATTGATGTTTATTAACGTCATATAATTTTTTTTTAGCTACGATATGATGCGTCATGAATCATATTTAATTTTTAATTTCATTTTAAAAATAATACTATAATCCATGATAATTGTTTGTACAGTAGGTTTAGACTCTAGTGGTGTTGGATTTTGATATAATAATTAATATATTTATGTATTTCAGATTTGCTTTAGTTGATAAGTTATCTTTCGTCGCTATCATGGCCAAATGGTGCAATCAATTGTGAGTTTCGGCAATAATTTGGATATAATTGATTGACACTAAATTATCGGACTGTGATCGTAGTACAGACAATTTATTAAAAATAATTTTTATTGGTTAATATACCATTTATCCGATTTATTAAAGTTTTATTAGACAAATTAAATAATATCTTAACGATATCATTAACAATATCACTACTATATCAATTTGATATTGTTAAGATTATCTTACTAACCTTGTTTTGATATTTACTATTGAAGATTATCAAAATTGAAACTACTTAGAAAATAATTAAAAACATGTGATGATGAAATAATAAAAAATTTAAAACAGTTGTCACATTGAGAATCATAAAAAAAAAGAACTGTTAATAACAGTTCATTAGAATAAAAATTTCATGAAGAGAACTAGTCTGGAACCTATAAAATTGGCTGTTCTCTAAAAAAAGGATATTAAATAATGCTAGGAACTAACATTCTTAACAAAAAAATTTAAAAAAAGTAAAATTCCTCTTCCCCAGCATATCTTGCATCTACTTTGTTTTAGCAGGTCCAGAGAGCTGTCCTCTAGAAAAAGATAGAGAAGAATATTAGTAAACATTAATAATAAAATATTCTTCTATTGGCATACTTATGTCCATTTCATCTTGAAACTTGGAAAAACCAGAGAGTCATTCTTTTTGTAAAAAAAATTAAAAAAGAACGTCAGTATACGTTCTTAACGAAAAAAATGCAAATTCTTTACTAGAAAAATTCCAAAACTTACTTTCAAAAAAGTTCCTAAACTTGTTTTTCGGATACATAAAAATAAATTTCTAAAAATATATAAGAAAATAAAATTTAATATACATAATTAAATTGAATAAATTTAAACAATGTATCTTGAATGAAGCAACTCGTTTATCCAATCAACAAAAATTAATGAATATACAACTCTGAAGAAGGTAGTGGGGATAATTAATGAGTTGGGAAAAGAAGAAAGAGGCCACCAAAAGATAAGAATAAAAAAGTAGAAAAGGAAGTTGGGATAAGGAAAATTAGGATGGTTGGAGAGTGGTTAGTGGGATGGAATGCAAGCTGTTTGACATACAAGACTTCATAAAAGAAGGAAAAGGAAGACAAAATGTGTAAAATAAGCATGCTATGTTAGATAAAAAAAAATAAATCATATATATAATTATAGAAATAGGAATTGATAAAGTAGTTTAGGGCATATTACAGATAGTAAATGTAATAAACAAAATGTATTTCAGCGAGTTATAAGATTGCATATTTCAGGCCATTAGTTTCTGCAGCTTTGGACAAGTTTCACTTCCAGAGAAAATTGGTAAATCTAAAAGAAAAACTGAAAAATGAATTTTTAGCAAAATTCATTAAAATTGTTAAAAGAAAAAAAAAATAAAATTACTTTAGCAAAATCTCATGACCCAAAACCACCTAAAATAAAGAAAGGAAAATGAACTGTTAAATGTTCGTTAAATAAGCAATTAATCACCAAAATTAAGAGCCAAAAGAACAACCTAAAAAAATTTGAAAAGTTTGCCACTCAATTCTTTAATGCTTTTACATTGATTAATGATTTTTTTTCTTTTTTTCTAAATTACTGATATTATTTAAGATTAAAATTTCATTTTTAAATACCAAATTTATAATATTACTTATAACTTAAATTTCGATGGTTGATATAATTAACTATTAGGGATTTTGAATGAATTGTTTAGAGTAACCTAATAATATATTCATGTTTTGAAGGGGTTAGTTGACAGGAAAAAGCATTGTATTGGAAAATTTTTCCTTCCTATAATATAGGAACTACTAAATGACACCACTTCTTATTAACCAAAGAATTTTCCGCTCATAATTCATTGAAAATAAGAATAAAAAAATCAATACCTAATGTTATTAAAATTTTAGTTTATTCATAAAAGAGAACAAAAAATTTGTAAGTAAATTTTATGTACACCTACTACGTAATTCGTGCATATTTAACTAATAAAATTTAAGGACGTTGTTATTTATACCCTAATTTTGTTATTCATACCCCTCATGGCCAGAACTAAGGAAAATTTGCCAAGCAATATCACTTGTCAGTGCATAATGTTAGCAGGAGTGGGTACAAATAACAAAAATGTGGTACGAATAATTATCGCCAACCTTTTTCCTATAATATAATTAAAATAATGAATCCTCTAATTTTCACCTCAAATTTCTTATAAGAATATGGTGAGTTATTTAACGAATTGGCTGATTCATTTATAAAGTGTGATATCTTGTGTATTTAATTGGGTATATGACTGAAAATTTGAGCTCATTTAATAATTAGATTCGAACTTATTATTATCCCTTCTTCATAGTATTTTCTAACAACTTTTATATGCATGGGTGTAATTTTATTTCCATTTAAATAATTAATCTTAAACCAAAGTGGTTTTCGTTTCCTATAACTTTCAAAATAATTTTCAAAAGAATCAATAGAATACTTCCAATCTCCACTAATCATTATATTAGTTAAACATTTTGGAGAAAATTTAGTTAAAATGTCTAGTAATTCATCTCCTATATTATTGTTATTTTCCCTTAAACTATCAAGATTTAAACTTATTAAATTTTTACAATTCATTAATAATGATTTTACATATTTCAAATCTTCAGGTCCAATATGTGTAGTTAAATTCTTAATCTTTGGACAATGATTAGAAATTGTTTTTAGGAATATTCCTGTATACTCAGCGGATGTGTTAAAACTAGGAAAAGATAAAGCAGAGATATTTGAAATATTTCCTTCAGTTTTTTCAATTAACTTGGCAAATTCTTTAAGGCATAATAAATTATAATAAATTTCTAGAGATTGAAGTTCTGGGAATATCGAATTTGCTAAATAATTTTGGAAATCTTCAATTTCTTCATATTTTACATAACCATAGCAAACTTTTAGCTTTTTTAGATTAACAAGTGATGTTAAAAATGAATGTGAAATAAAGCTAAACGAACTAACTAAAGTAAGATTACTAATTGTATGGCCTTTTCTTGCTAATACATCGCTTAGTTCCGGACACAACTCTTTCTTAGCATCAAGTGTTATACTTTTTAAATTTCTTTGTTCATTAATTAAAAAAGTTAATCCACGAACATCTTGAGAAAAGCCACAAATAGTTAATTCACCCAAATCTTTGCAAATATGTGCCATCTCATAAAGATTATTGGAATTTACATGACTTAGATCAATCTGTAGACTATAGAGTCTAGAAAAACATGTCAAAGCTCCTGGAAATGATGGTAGAGGTTGGGAAGTTTGCCATTCCAATTCTTTAATGCCTTTACATTGACTAATAAATAACTTGTAAATTTCTTGTTCCAAAAGATTTCTTTTTTTCGAATAATCTTTAAATACCACATTTATAATATTATTAATAATTTTAGATTCTAAAAATTTATAAAGGCTGACATAATTAAATGCTGGGGTTTTTGAAAGAATTGTTTGAGGTAATTTAATATTATTTTCAAATAAAAGTTGTTTTGAAGATTTTGGTAGACAGGAAAGTATTATATTAGAAAATTTTTCTCTTGATTTTTCACTTATCATTATAAAATAGGTTGGATAATTCTTCCATAAGATAGGAATCACCAAATAACACCACTCTTTATTAACTAAAAGACAGGAATATAATGATTTCTTATCAGCTCGTAATTCATCAAAAATAAGAATAAGACAATGAATATTTAATTTTTTCATTTTTATTTATATTATTATTAAAAAAAGGATTTATTAAAAAAAAGGATTAAGAATATATATATATGTATTTATACATATATAATGAAATAAAACAACTAAATGTATACAATTATACAAATTATGTATGTAATCATAATTTTATGTAAAAAACTGAATTAATGTGTAATGATCTCAAATTTATTTTGTGCTACCACATGTGGTGTTTACATTATTTTCTTAACATAAAATATTACACATGTTGTGTCAACCATGAATTTAATAGATAGTTTGTTTATTTTGTTATATTGTTTATAGCTTGCAAACCATTTCAAGAATTAAAATAATACTTTGAAATAATGTTTAACAATAATATCAACAATATTCAAGAGTTTTTGATTAAAAAATGAAATGAAATAAATTTTGTAAGATACCTTAATATCATATTAATATAAAACTGATTCTATTAAAAATATGAACATACTTATAATAAAACTAAAAATTGATTTATTGTTTCAAAAATTTTATGATCATTATTATTAATTAAGTCTGTTCTAATATGAAATAATCTTAAAGGGATATTTATTTTGAACCAAGTTTTATTATCATATTATTGAATGGATGATGGAATAAAATGGAATATTATTGAAAGAAATTATGAATTAGATCTGGATGTTTCAATGAAAAAGTTTTTGAATTTCAATTATTCAATTGCATTGCTTCTTAAAATAATTCTGGAAATAATAATTTTGGCAAAAAGAAATTAGAGAATTTGAAAATTTTTGATTCAATTAAAATTTAAAACTTGAACATACAGTACGTTTAATTTGTATTTTAAAAATTTATATAATAAATATTCTGTTCATTCATGGAAAGGTAAATGGACAGAAGTTATTCTTATAAAATATATACTATCATTGATACCATTCTTCTTGAATTTTCCAATTTTAAGAAAAATCATCTTCCTTGAAAGTTAAAAAAAATTTTTGGTTGATTTACAGTTTTTATATAGAAAGTCATACAACTCAGAAAAAATACTGATTTGTAGTTTTTATATAGAAAGCTATACAGTTCAGAAATATATATATATATGGCATATAAAAGAAAACCTATTAACATTAGGATACTATATTTTGCAAGAAATTTTTATCAAAAAATTTGAAGGCTAAAAACACAATTATATTAATTTATTACATAAATGGTATAATACATTCAAGTTAGGAACTGCAGTAAACTAATCATTAAGGAAGCCTAAGAATTATAAAAAAAATTTATTAAAAAATACAGTATGACTCATATTGCATCAATAGAATCGTGATTTAACATTTTTTCATATTATACTAAAATAAACCAATGATATAAAAAAGCATATGATGTATTTGATAAAAAAATTTAGAGTCATATATACAACATAAATACCAATCTTTGATAAAATATTGAATGTAACACACAAATATTTTTATTCTTTAATTCTCATTCACATGTGTTAAATTTTTAATTATTGTGGATTTGAACTCGTTGCATTGCACCGAGATCATTAAAACTATATAGTAAATTGTGCATGCAAATAATATTATTTTAAAATAAGCTGTAACATGAATAATTAGTTTTGGTGGTAAAATTGTAATATCATTAATAAAAGTAATATTATTTTAGCGAAAAATTGTGATATTAAATATAACCAATAAAAGTGATTGGACATTCATTACAAATCTGCCTACACGTTACAAAATTCAATTATATTTATACGGGATAATCTAAATAACAACGAGTTTTTTAATCACATAATAAAATAGTTTTCTAAAAAAAAGTTTGCCATATACATTCTTTCTAAAATAATTATAATAATATAGTAATAATATAAAATATAACAGTATAGATAAAGAAACTTTTGTTTAAAAAAAATTGATTTAAAAAAAACTGTCAAGAAAAGAATAAAATTAAAAAATGGTAAAATAAAAATAATTTCTTTTAAAAAACTTTTTAAAAAAATAGTTTTAAACCATAAAAAAAAAAATAATTATCATTAACATAATTAACATGATGTAACAACTATAATTTATTATTTAATTAATTCTGATATAATTATTTTAATTTTTTTATATGTCAATTAAATAATTATGCATCATTAGTGTATACTTTTACCAAAGATTAAGTAGTGCTGAAAAAAATTCATTATGAATCAAATGATATATTACTGTTCCGGACTTCCGGACTTGATGGTAGGACTTTACAAACTTTCTTTATAAAGTTTAATTACTATACTGATTAAGTAGCTTAATAATAGTTTCGTAAAAGTAATATTAGCACTTATACTTTATTTTATTAATTACTATTATTAATTATTTTTTTTAAAAATAAAACTAAAAAGAGAGTTTTAATAAATAAATATGGATAAAAAAACAGTACTTGAATCGATATCAATGTCCAAATTGCCCAAGTTGGTTTTCAGAAAGAAAATATCTTACAAATCATATTAAATCTCATGAAATTAATGATTATGTTGAGGCATTTACAGTACTTGCAAAAAGATAAAATTAAAATAAAATCAGAATTTATATTACCAAACAATTCTAAATTTATATGGTAAAATGGACGTCATTATTTTCAAAAAAAAAAATTGATATCTAGAAATTATATTGTTTCAATTTGTTAGAGAATTGATGATCTGGAGCATTATTTTATTGATTTAATAAATTAACAATTGTATTTTACATTCTATTAATTAATTAATAATCCTAATAGGAAATATATTGCAAGAATGATATTTGTGTTTATTACTAATATGGATTATGAACTATTCTGTAAAATTACAGTATATTTAAACTGGCATAGGGCGGTCATTGTATAAAGATCATAATTGATGTAATTATTATGAATGAAGTGTTAAAATGAATTTGACAAATTTCTTTTTCTTAAAATATTTGATTAAAACATTATTACCTACAAAAGTTTACAATAACAGTTTTTTATTTCGAAAGAATTTAAAGCAACATTAGGGAAAAACTAAATTATTTAGTCTAATACCAATTAGGCAACTATTTACCTAATTCTAAGGAGGTTTCGATAATAAGGACTTATATAAAATACAAAAAATTGAAATAAATAATCTACATCCATCACATCACGAAGATTCTCCAGTAAATTTCTTCAATTCATCTAATATATTATTAGCTTTTTGAATTAACCTCAGCTGTATATCTAGAAATCATAGATAATAATAACATTGTAAACTTGCTAGCAATGTTTAACTATATTAAAAGAAAACAAAGCTAGTTTATTTGTAAATTTTTTGGAAAATTAATTTTACTTTTAATAATTCTTGTCTTCCTTGGTGTCCAGAGTTTGTTAGATTATGTTCGTAAAAATATTTCATATATAATAAAGTATTAAAAAAAAAAAAAAAGATTACCCAATAATTATCTGATTAATCATATAAAACAAATTTTGATGTTAAATTATAATTGAAATTTTAAATTAAATAAATATTCAAGTACAGTCAACCTCAGATATAACCACACCTCTCGAGACCAAAAAAAAATGATGTGATTATAAAAATACTATAAGATGTGACTAAAGAGGAGGTTTTTTTAATATATTTATTAGTAATTTGGTTATATGGGAGGGTGTGATTAGATAGGAGGTGACTATATGGGAGGTCGACTGTATAACCAAATAAATTTTTATGATGAAAAAATTATATGACATATGATTTTTATAATGAAAATGTCAATAAATCACCACGTGGTGATCATCACCGCACCAGAATTAGGCGGACAGAGTTTAGATGTCAATCACCAGCGGTGATATTTAGCAATACTATTTTATAATCCGATTTATAATTCGATTTAGGAGAAATGAAATATATACTATTAAATGCGTCCTTATAAATATAATTTACAAAATTTAATACTAAATTTTAAGTGGTAATAATCTCATATTGTAATATAAATAAAACACAAATCTTTACTATACAAGTACATATAAAATTATATAATAAAAATTTACGTAATGTGATTGTAAATCAGTTTGGTAAGCCTCAACTAAACAAAGAAATAATATATTCAAAATAGATCAACAGCCCAGTTGCTGTGTAGCCTGAGTAGCCTGATAAACAAAATTTTTTGCACTGCCACATTTCGTTATGAGAATATTTAAATATCCGGTTACAGCTTACCTATAGTTTATAAAAATGTACAATTTTAAATAATAAAATTGTTCTATTAGTTTTAATAAAATAAAGTTAAATTACTAGCTATATTTTTTAAGCCTAAATAATGCAAACTTGGTATAAATTCCGAATTTTTTGTTGAACTTTATAATCTCTTTTTCTGACAAGAAGCTCTAACTTCTACTATTTGAAATAGCAATAAACAATCATGTATCAGGAATTTTAACTATGCTACACTTAAAAAATAACAACTTATGTAATTAAATGTATATAAATATAACTTTAATCGAGGTCAAAAAGTTACTAAAGTTATTAATGAATTTATTGAGATATTTTTCTCCAAAATAATAAAATTTGAAAATATTAAAGTAAATATTTATCAGGCCGATTTTACTAATTACTAAATTTAGGAAATGCTAAAAAAATTAATTTCACGTGAATTCATAGAAACGTAGTATACAAAAATTTATTAAATATGAAAATTATACTTGAAGTTTATTAAAATATAAAAAAAAGATTTTTTTTCGTATACTATCACAATACCATGAAATTATCATCTATGTTTTAACTTACATTTTTAGTGAAATTTATAATATACATATACTTAAAGAAACGATACAAAGATTAGCAAACTCTTTCCCAAGTTTTTTTGACTTAAACTTGAGAAAATATATCCAAAGGCTAAGTAATATATGTAATTTGAATTTAATTTTCAGCAACTGATACTTAAAAATATCAACATACTGCATATGTACCACCTATACTACCGAATATATGTAAAGGTCAAGTGATTTCAGAAAATAACATTTTTCAGGGCCGAAATTTTGCTAACCTCGTCAGTGATAAAATTTTTGACTGGCGTTATCTAAAGAAATTATCTAAAAAGGAAAGATCTACCCGATTTTTTTGGGTCAGAAATACGTATACAGTACTCGCTACCTTATAAATTTTGGGTCCTATTATAATATTGTATATTAGACTACCAAATAAGGGTACATTCAAAAGAAACCAGCGATTGAAGCTTTTTTCATAATTTGATTGCAGTCGATTATTATTTTTTTTTTTTTATAATACCATCAGATGATTTAGATCGGTCTAAACCGGGACGTTTTGCGATTTGCACCAAATGTTATATTATCAATCGGTCTTTATTATGACATTCTGTATAGATAATGAAAATAATATGCAAATTAAATATTTTATTGACAAATTACTAATGTATACATAATAGCCATTATAAATAATATATTTAAGTAATCAATTATTATTTAACAGTTTATGGCTATAACAAATTAAAAAACTATTGAATAATTTATATTATAGTTAAACTCTAGTATCTCCAATCAGATTTAACGTTTGTTACATTTTCGGTAAAAGCCCTGTTTCTGCATAGCCCTCCCGAATTTTGTCAAAAAAATTGCGCCACGCGTCACCTTTAGCTCTGCCACATTTTTGAATATATAAACCCCTTGTTTTTATTCAACTTAAAAAATTTACTTCTACTCAATGCTTATATTTAACCACTCACTTTACTGAAAAGTTAATATTCTATTATTAAGAAAATTTTCCCACCAAATTTGACTTATTCTTTTAAAATAAAAAAAAATTCTCCCATTTAATACATATGCATGAAAGTTACCCCAAATACACCTTAGCATAAATATAAAATAAAAAAATTAAATTCTTTTCAAAGATTAGGCTAGAACCGAAATGGGTCTAACATAATTTATTTTTAATCATTTGTAATGATTGCATTAGCAAATTATATGATTGGAATTTTTTATTAATTTAATATCAATATATTATTGATAAACTATAAATAATCGTAATTTATTCAAATAATCAATATTAATAATAAACATTCACTTTATTCATATTCACATCAAACCTACATTAATATCACTTTATTCATATTCACACCAAGCCCACTTATTCATATTTTTATGTTAACAAAATGTCTCTTATTCCAAATAATTTTTTAGATCAAACAATCATATACTTCTATATTCTCAATACTCAACAAATGGATCTAGCAGATGCATTACAATTAAAAACTGCCCATTTTTTGGATTCAAATGTCAAGGAATTAAGCACTGTAAATATGGAAATATTGAATTTAATAATCGAGAATATCAAATATATTGATTTGAAGAGAATAATAAAGAATATATTCTGATCGATTATTCAACATAACATATAGGATTGTTAAAATTTATGTAATTATATTGTACAATCAATAATTTTATCAACTCTTCTCACTTGAATCTTCAGTGAATTGCTATAGTATCTATCATTATCACTATCTAAAATATACATGAAATTTTTTTATTAAAATATTAATATGAACAAATATATTTGATAATTATTAATTCACATAATTTATTACCAAACTTTGAAGCTCACCAATGAAGAGTTCAATGGATATAAAGTTTGTAATAAATAAATATGCAATTGTTGGTGTAATTCATGTAGTTGAAGTATATATTAATATAGAAACGCCTTGGGATAAACAAGAAAATTGAGCAATATTACCATATTAATAGATAATTCAATTTTTATTTAAATAATTTGGCTCTTCAAACATTTGTTCGCTATATTTCATTAAAAATCACATTTTCTTTCATTTATTATGTGTCCTATTTTTACTATTCATTTATTAGATATCACATTTCATACTTAAGCTTTCATTTAAAAATTGAAGAACTTTTGACTTTAAATCCAAAAATATGCATTACTGTTTATTGTTCATGATCTTTCTCACTTAGACAGAAATCAATATATTATTGATGACAAGAAAAGGGAACATTTCATAATATAATTAACATATTAATTTGGATGTATGAAGAGTATATAAACATTTCAACAATTTAAATATAGCGAACACACATATATAAAGACAAATTTCTCTTGAAATATTCTTGGACTTATATATATATAGATTTTATTGAAAATAAAATTAGATATCCTATTTACAGCCTTTGCACTTGAACATGAATAGCTAATTCCAAAGAACAATTTTAGATTTAAATAACCTAATAAATGGCAAAAATAAATGGGAAGGTATTAATAAAATAATTCTCAGTTGTTAAAGGATAGAACTTATATCAATGATAATACATTTAGTAGTATCAGATTTACCAATTAATTTTCAATATACAAACTCAAATACCAATAATATCTCAACAATTATCAGATATATTATTTTAAGTCTAGTTATAAGATATCCGACTAAAACCATTATTGATGCAGTAAATCTAATGATTATATAAGAATACTTATTACAAAGTAGTGTGGATATCATTTTTTTTTCTATACTTCCTTGTTTTGGAAAAGTAAAGAGACCACTTGAACATAAAAAGATAGAAACAACTTAATTTTTCTTGTGGAAAGGCAAATTGATTTTGTAATTTTTAGCAAGTTTCATTTTGTGTACAAATTTCTGTATAATAGGGAACAGGTTGTTACATCTAATTATCAACAAAGTGTAACGAGTATAGATTATGGATGTCACAAATTTTATTCTCAGAAATTAAAAATATTTCACAAACTGTAATTAAAACAGCTTTCTTATTAACTACTCAATATGTGAAAGAATGGGCTATATATGAGATTATTTTATAGTTTTTAAACTGTATTTCAACAAGCATATTTATTTAGTATAATTAATTTAGCTTAAATTTAATATTGATTTTACAAATCTTATCCTAATTTTAATTAAAAGGATCAGATGCACGTTTTTTTTTTTTGGTTACTATAAAAAAAAACTTCTGGAAATTTATGTGCTCTTTGTCCAAAAACAATATTATATTACCTTTGAATAAACTTCAAAGAGCACTAATGTTTGAATACATGCTTTATTTTATATTTCTTAAATTTTATATAAAGAATATTATAGAACATTATAGAAACAATTTAAAAAACTAAATATTTAGGACTTTATACATGAATCTACAAATGATCTGTAGAATAAATTTAGGATCAAATGTGAAGATTTCAAACTTATTTTCTGATAACTTCAAATTACAATTAAAAACATTTTTGCAACTCTGGTTGCAGAAGAAAGAAGAGTTTCAAGAACTCCAAGTGACACCTACTCATATTGTGATAGAAACGCCTGAGAAAATCAAATTGGTAGAAATACAGCGATCCTATGCATTGACAGATGATAAAGTGACTTTGAAGTATGTTGTCGGGCAATACAGTGACCAATAAATGGCAGTTATAATTTATTAGTAAAAATCTATTTATTGGAATTATATTATTCTTTGTTAAAATTATTTCCTTTCTATTTGAGATTTATCATACCACATACATATTTTGGACAATTTAAGAAAATAATGGAAACCATTAAAGATTCAGAATAGTTCTGGAAAAAAAAATCAAAAATGCAATAGACAATTCATTAATAATACAATAGAGTGGTGACTATTTCACAAGAAAATATAGAAGCTTGATCATGAATATTTTTCAAATGGAATCATAATAAGTAATGGAAAGAAAACCAAGAGTTCAAAATAAAAGATAAATTTCTATATTATAGTGAATTATTTATGCAATTATTTATAATATGATCAATCTGTCATTTAAAAAAAGAATTTTAATTAATATAGTATATTAATTATTAAGATATTATAATATTTTTTTCAAGTTATTAAACAAAATTTGAAATTACAATAATTTTATTATACTAGAATCTTATTTGAAGATTGAATCAAATTGTTAAAAGCCCCTATTTTGGCAAAGAAAACTATTAGCTAGAAATATATATATTACTATCTGGGAAAGATTATATTCTCTCAAGAATTTAAAAAGACAATCAGTTTTTCTGTAGTCTGCATAGAAGGAGAAAATAGGACATTTAATAATAAAATAGAAATATTATAGAATATTATTTCTTTAATCAAAAATGACTGTATCCCCATCATACATTCCTATTACTGAAGCCTCACAGGAGATACAGAGGTAACCCTTATCCAATTCCAGTAGTACACTGGAGGGTTTATAGAAAGGTTACTTACTAACCCTTATCCAATACCAGTAGTACACTGGAGGGTTTATAGAAGGGTCATTAGATTAATATAAATCTTAGTTGTAACATTTAGCTATTCTCATTAAATTCTATTTTATAGAAAATGATCAAGGATATCACAAAAAAATTACTCCAAACTTTTATCTATTAACACCAAATAAATTTCAAGAAACAACAAATACTTTTATGGAATAATTATCTGAAGACTTTATAAAAAGATTTAAAGGGTATCTTTTTACAAATAAGCTTCATTTTTTTGTTTAAAGAAACTTAGTAAGAGAAATAAATAGGAAGACTGTCTTTTGCAACTATCTTTTTGCAATAAAAAGAAGGATTTTTTACAATTGAATGATAAGGATTTATTGGGAACAATAATAAAATTAAGATTTAAACAACTTAAAAGCAGATTTTGGATAGACAATAGTATACTAGTTGTCAATTTTCCTTTTGGTAATGAGGTTTTTATAAGAAATTGATTTATAAGGAAAATTTTTGTAATTGGATCTTAGAAAATATTAAATTATTGAAAAATATCAATATAAAAATTTTAAAAAAAAATTAAAAAATACTTTTTTAAATATACTTCTTCATCACCAAGGCTACTGAGATATATAGAAGTGGCCTTTATTAAGAAAAAGAAGGATTCTTTAAAACAAGATTAAAAGATACTTTTTTAAATAATCCTTTCCATTACCAAGGCTACTGAGATATATAGAAGTAGCCTTCATTAAGAAAAAGAAGGATTTTTTAAAAGATACTTTTCTTAATATACTTTTTCATCACCTAAGGCTACTGAGATATATACAGGATGGCTAATAAAAGGAATTATTAGATCTCAGTCTTCAAAATAGTAATAAATCATTACTAGAAAATAATTATCTAAAATTAAATATGAAAGAAATTATAAAATAATAGTAACAATTTAGGAAAAATTATATTACTCAATTTCAATATATTACAGAGAAATTTTTAAACAACTAGAAAACTTACAAAAACTGCAGCAAAAACTATGGAGAAGAAAATGGGACATTTGATAATAGAATAGAAATATTATAAAGTATATTTCTTCAAAAATATTTCATTGAAAATGTCTATGATTCTGCTTTTCCAACACACCTCCTTATTACTGGACCACCAAGGAGATGTAGAAGCAAACCTTATTCAATACCAGTAGTATATTTGAAGGTTAATAGAAGATTTATAAGATCTTGGTCACTCTAATTGTTGAACTGATTATATTATTAAAATATATTTCCTTATATTGATGATATAGATATATGTATATTTATTTATGATATTATTATAAATGATAAAATAGCAAAAACAAACACTTTTTATTTATCTCCATGAAAAGCATTTGTTAATAATAATTGCTTTATCTTTAAATATAGTTGTAATTTTAGATATTATACCCATTTTACATATTGATAAAAATTTAATTGCCTTTTTAGATTACATATATAGTAGATGTAAGTTTAATTTTATTGACAATTATAAGATTTTACATAATTCCTTTTATGATAATATTTGATTAGCCACTTTAGATGATCTTAATTGGGAACATAAATTAAATGGAAAATTATTATAACTTATTACCATCTTTTATTTATGAAATTTTTTCTCTTAACTGTTTAGATTTCTCTAATTTTTGTTGTAATATCTTTGAAATTTCAAATTTCTTTTAATTCTTATTATTATATCTTGAAAAATTCATTCCTCTTAGCCTAATAATATACATTAATCTATTTTTAATTTTATTTATAATAATTATTTTATTTACAAACCTGTCATTCATCTACAAAATAGCGAAAATATTTATTAAAAGCATACTAAAACGTATTCATTAATACATTCAATATAGATAGAGTCAGAATTTTAAAAATCTGAATTTAAATTGATGAATTTATTAATGAACAATTACAATTTGAAAATAGATTACAAAAAGATTTTATTATCAAGTAATAAATAATTATGGAAAAAAGTCTATGGATAAAAGAATTATAATATGGAAGGACAATTACATAAACAATACTGCTATTCTGGCACTAAAGAAAACAGAATAGAAGTTCTGTAGGTAAAAAACAGATATATTGCTGAAGAACAAAAATAAACTGAGAAAATAATAAATATGAAAAAAATGGTAAACAATAATAAAAATAGAAATATTAACAAAAATAGTTATATGAATTATTATTAATAAATTAATTTATTAATATTGGCTCTACCAATGTGATTTTGATTTAATATGGATAGATAAAAATGATAGCAATTGGGAAATGCTAATAGGAGAATTTTCCAGAAAGCCTTTTGATATAGTTCTTGATAAATG
Organism: Oehlia diaphana; assembly: GCA_003833135.1. NCBI lineage: Eukaryota > Fungi > Glomeromycota > Glomeromycetes > Glomerales > Glomeraceae > Oehlia > Oehlia diaphana. The sequence continues at coordinate 17,828 of QZLH01001065.1, read as the reverse complement.
AAAATTATTTAGAATTATGAAAGATTGTCTGGATTTTTACTAAAAATTAATGAAAAGCAAGTAATGACAACATAAAGAAGATTTTCTTTTCTGAATCTCATTTTTTGCAAATTCTGTAATAATAGAAAATTTTATTTCAAATATACTTTATTAATAAAAGTACTTCAGGACCAAAGTTACTTATGAAATTTAAGGTTTCTAAAAAAAGAATATTTAAAGAAGATTACAGCTATTTCATACACATTTCAGCTAGTTCCTTAAATTTTTATGCAGAAGTTAGATAAAATATTACAATTAGCAGATGCCCTAAATGGGATCACATTCAATAATGGATATAAAAATAGTGTCACATGATCATTGATCATTTTAAGTTTGTAAAACAAGAGATGATCTATATCACGATATGCATTTAATATGTATATTTAATTTGTTATATCTACTATATTTATTTTATTAGCTAAATTAAATAAATTTATTTTATTTATTATGTTTATCTTATTTGTTATATCTGCTATATCAATATATGTATGAAATTTATTATAAATTCTGTACTACTGTAGATAAAAGTGAGAATTTTCTCCTCAGTTATAGTATATGAAAACACTTTGATTTTATTAATCCTTTAATTGTGTCTGATTGTATGAGCTAGTGTAGAGCCATACCTCATTCACATCTGATTGGATTTGTTGTGTAGTTTTCATATTATTATAATCCTTCTGTTACCCTTTGCACATTGCTTATTTTATAAACATCAAAGAACTGACTTAACAATAAGATGCATTTAAAGTAGATCCAAATACAATTAAAGAATATTCTTACTTAAAATAAATAGCATCACAACTACTTCCTATTTCATAAACAAACCTAAATTATCATGTTATCAGTTATTATATAAGTATAATAAAACATGCAGAAAGAAGCAAATGATTTTCTATAACAGAAGATCAATATATTAGAAACTTAACTATCCCTACTTAATAATTCAGAAATGGGTACTTTATTAAATAATCAAGAAGTGAATTCATTCAGCAGTACTCTGATGTTAGCATCCTCTGTCAAAATAAATAATATCAGAAGTGATACAATTGGGATTTCTTTCAAATAAAAGTGTTTTATTTGACTATGCATTTACAATTAATTATATTTTGAAGGCTGCCACTAGGTGATCATAGCAGAACAGGTTTAGCTATTATAGTAATTATGAAATTTTAGTAAAAATATCATTTATCAGTAAGTAGACTTTGTTTTAAAATGTTTAATTATGTCAAAAACTGTGATTTATTATGTAATTATTACGTATAGTAAATAAAAATTTGGATTTGAAAATGGTACCATTTAATTTTTATAATATGAGATATTTTAATGATGGTACTACCTAGACTTTATTACATACATTTGCTAAATTATTTATAGTGTCTTATTTACTGTAAGATAATGTCTTGTTATTTATGATTATAATTTAATATATGGGAGAATTATTTAAATTACAAACTAAAAACTACTTATAATTCTAGTCTTAATATTTAAATAATTCAAAATTAATTAAGATGTTAAATTTGCAAAATAATTTAAAATCCATCTAAAAAAAAAAAATTACTTTATTAGTAATGAACAAATGATATTCAATTTATTAAGTACTAACCATCAGGAATCTCAAAATCATCATTTTCTGGATGAAGAATTGGATTATTATATATTTCGTCATCTTTGTCTGTAAAATGAAAATTAGAATTAAACTAAATATAAATTCAATATTAAAACGATATTATTATCATAAATATTTTACCATAAATTGCTATAGTATGCCTTTTAATTGGTTGTATTTTCTCAATCTTATGATTATTATTGGTATCTATATTTTAAAATAAAATTATATTCAGTTTAATAAGTGCTTGCTGCTAATAAAATGTATTAAATGTTACTTGCCATTCTTTGAAATTATTTGTAGGCACCAGATAACTTTTTATCATCATCTAAATTATGATAATGCTTAATTATAAACTTCATTTTTATTTAGAAATAATAAACAAATAACTACCTATTGAAATACTATTTGTTTTGGATATGCCAACATAATTTTGATCATTTAAGTTATTAAAATCATCAACTACAAATAATAAAAGTATTCATTAATGTCAATACATATTAAAAGACTTAGTTGATAAATCTTATTAATATTAGTACTTACTATAATTAGAGGATATACTAAAGTCATATGGTTTACTATAAATAATAAAAAGTAAAAAAATGGTATACACTATACAGTAAATAATTGCCAAAATTTAAATTCTCATTAATATTATGGTAATTATAATACCTTCTTGTTCTCCTGTTATACACAAGATTATAAAAAAAAGTTAATAAAAAGAGATTACTAGTCTTGAGTAGATAAAAATCACACAATACATTATATCACATTCTGTTGTATTTCTTGGTTCAGGAAAATTTTCAAATTGATGAACTTTACTTGTAAAAGATCCGTGGCTTGTATAATTCATTTCTAAGTTACAATTATTATCCACACCTAGTTCGTTTGGCAAATTTTGATATGATACATTAATTTGATTTATTTTAATGCCAAATGTATAATCATCAGGCCTTTTTAATGGATCAGCATCCCAGCATAGTTTTATTAAATCTTTATACTTTAAGGGATTCCAGAAACTATTCTTGGCCTTATACCATTAATTATATTCATTGCAAAATAATAATTATATTCATAATTATTAAAAGGAGGTTTTCCAAATTACTATAGATATCAAATAAAAAACTATATTTTCTTCCAGAAATAACTTCAGGCGCTATGTAAGGAAGATTACCATATATACTATTCATTGATTTATCTACAGGGCCACAAAATCTAAAATCACTAATACACCAATTATCTGTATATTGTGAATACAATATATTTCCGGAATGCATATCTCAATAATTATTTAAATTATTAATTAAATAATAATGATGAAAATATAATTATTGTTTTATTTTTTTATACTGTACATATTATATTACTAAAATTTATTAATAATCATAATTAATTAAATAACAAGTTGCCTTAGTCCCTGACGTGGCGTTTCTAAACTGTTCAATGTGAAGCAATAACTTGAAATTAGAATAATTGGATATTCATTGTTATAAATAATACTAATA
>QZLH01001065.1:0-13276 GCA_003833135.1 Oehlia diaphana | reverse complement strand
AAATAATTATTTTTTAAAAAAAAAATTTCGTAATTGTATGTTGATCATTTTAGTGGTTTTGAACAATTGTAATTATGATCTCATACTTAATTTTAGTGTGGGAAGAAAGATTTATCTTAGATAATTATTTATTATTAATTTTTGAGAAAAAAATTCTCATATATAAACAAAACAATAATTAGTTTTATTGTACTTTTTTTTATTGTTTAGATTATTTGAAAAAATCTTTCGTAACTGTATGTAGATCATGTGATTTCTGACGAAAAAAGATCTCAAATTAATTATAATTATATCATTTATTTTATTTAATAAAGAAAATCTTAGATAATTATTTATTATTAATTTTAAGAAAAAAATTCTCATATATAGGTAAAATAATAATTTGTACTTTTTTAATTGTTTATTTAGATTATTTTGAAAAAAATCTTTCGTAACTGTATGTTGATCATGCGAAAAGATCTTAAATTAATTATAATTATACCTTTTACTTTATTAAAAAGTCGTATATTTTAAACATCATAAATTTTTTAATAATATTTTATTTTTATTCATTTTCTTTAGTGAAAAAATTAATTTGTTCTTATTGTATAGCAAAAGCATTTATATTTAATCACATGATTAATTGATTATGTTGTTATAATATTAATAAGCATCGGATTACAAATTTTTTTAATAAAGATTGTGCCAATTAATTGTGTATTGAAAAAAATTCTTTTAGTATAATTGATGGTCATATTAGTTTAATTTTATGACGAAAAAAAAATTTTAGATAATTTTTTTTTTAAAAAAAACATACGATAATAACAATAATTTACAATTGTTTTCAGTTATTTCATTTAACTACTAACTTATTAAAGATAGTTTAAAATCGCTATCCCACAATTTTCATAAAAAAGAAAAATACTATATGTATGCATCTTGCTCAATGGGTGGTAGGGGCGGGTCGACATACTGAGTATTGAACTGTACGAAACATACTGTATATATATATATATATTATATTATATATATATATATAAGATTTGTCTATGAGTGATTTCCTTTTTGGGATGCCGATTCTCTATATTTAGTTCTGATTTACCAATTATTTACTAATTATGTAATATATTTTCTAATGTCTTACATTCGGACTTTTCCTTTTTTATATATAAATCGATTAACAAATCTTTTAGTGGTGTAATAAGAAAAAAATTATATTATTTAATATTTTTTTAATTAAATAGTAAAATCAACACGTATATAAACAACCTTTATTCGCAAAAAAAAAAAAATTGCAAAACAGATTATAAAACATAAAACAGAATATAAAACAGAAATAAAAACATAATAGAAAACATAATAGAAAACATAATAGAAAACATATATATAATATGTAATATATAATATATATATATATAATAAAATGGCCAGTCGTTGAGGTGATACAAATTACCATAAAAGGAGATTTTTTTGAAAACATTTTTACACCAAATGACCCAGCAATTCGGTAAACAATATGAAAAAATACACTTTTAAGGTGGCACAAAATTTTAACCAACCGTCATTTATTATAGTATGTTAAATAATAAATTATCATTTTATTTTATTTCACTATTTTTATTTTGAATTATTGTTATTTGAAACTGTAGAAATTCATATTGAATTTCACTTTTATTTATAATTTTTCTAAAATTGATTTTAAAAATTCTAAGTTAAAATATTTTTGCAAAAAAATTAATATTCTAATCTCATAATTTTTTTTTGTATAATTTTTTAACAGAAGATATTTAACAAAAAATATAAAATAATCTTTATTTTGAACTTCTGATACCCTATAAAAAAAGTAGATACGTTTTTTATACTGAAAGATACGTTATGTGTACTGAGATATACGTCTAGATACGTTTAGATACGTTTTGAGATACGGAAAAATGCACAATTCCTTATCTTGCAAGACACGTTTTGTATACGGAGACACTGAAAAAACATATCATGCGAGATACAGAATTGTGCATTTTTCCGTATCTCAAAACGTATCTAGACGTATCTAGACATATCTAGACGTATCTCTCAGTATACAAAACGTATCTTTCAGTATAAAAAACGTATCTACTTTTTTTATAGGGATAAAATGTTAATTTTATAAAATAATCTTTAAATATAAAAATATTAATCTAAATAAAATACTAGTAATTTTGTAAATATTAATAATTTTTTAATAATCTTTTTAATATTATTCTTTTAATAATCTTTCTAATGTTATTTTTTAAATAATTTTTTAATAATCTTCTAATGATTACTAATATTAATTATGTTATTAATTATTATAATATCATATAACTAGGACCCAGGATATCTCCAAAAATACCACTTTTCGCCAAAACTCAAAAAATTATTTTTATAAATATCTCAGCATCTAGTAATTCACTTTTCTTTTATTTTATAGCCCTTATTTAGCTTTACAATTTAAAAAAAAAGTTAAAACAGTTCATTAAATTAGATCACTGGATGCTGAGATATTTACAAAAAATAATTTTTTAAGCCTTTGAAAAATAGGCCAATTTACCAAAAGTAAGACTTATATTAGAGATGTGATCTGTAATCCACAAATCCAGATCATCCGTTCATCCATTCGATCCAAATGGATAGATGGATTTTAATCACAGATGACAATCCAGATCAGATTAAATCCGGATAGATTACGGATAAACTGGAAATAGGTTCATATATCATTTTGGAACGTAATATTAATGTTGAAATTCTTATTGAAAACATCCATCTCATCATATTGTAAACTTTTAAAACTATTTTTAAAACTAACAAATTCATTGGAGCCAAAACAAATTACTTCCATAGCAGCAATTTGTAGTAAAACTTTAAATAAGCTGTTCATAATGTAGCACAATATAGTATATCACTATCGATGAAATATCTATTCGTGTGGGAAAATTTTTTCCTAACTAGCTGCTCACTCAAATATACGTGAACATAGTCAATAGTATATATATTTATAAATTACTAAAATTTACTAAATATTCATCATTATACTATGAAGGCAAAGCATAACAGATAATGACTGCTATTTTACTATTTAAAATATAATGATACTGTTCATCAGTTAAAGAAATAGTGATACTAATGAATAATTTCACGAGATACTGTAAATACATTAGTTTTAGCAGTAGAAATAATTTATTAGACTTAGAAAGTACCAAATAAGCTGAATTCATACTGATGGTTTTATTATGATAGATGCAAATAATAATATAAAACGTGAAAAAATTGGATACGCCAATATAAAGAATTCTATTTTTTCTGCATTGTGTGAAATATAGATTATAATTTAAATAGAATATTTAATGAAAATGTAAACCATTGAGCAAAAGGAGCAAACAACAAAGCTTCTAATTAAAATGATTGGATCGTTGTTTCATTTACTTAAGACAAATATTACCATAGTTATAAATATTTTTCGTGAAAGCGTAGACAGTAATAGATATACAATTAAAAAAATTCGTTATCTCTTTCTCATAATGTTTGCAAATTTTTATAAAGAAATAAATTGATAATTATAAAAGAAGACAAAAATAATTACTTAGTTTGTAAATCAAATAATATACATATACTGTATATATATAATTAGTAATTATTTGAGCAATGGTTATTACTTCAATATTTAATTTAATTTTAATAAAAAATTAATTTTAATCTTAATATATCGGATAAAATCATGCTATCCATTGCATTTTTTTTAACAATAATTTTTTATTTATTTAATAGTAATAGTAATAAATTTATCATTCAGCTGTTTACAAATTTATTATTAGAAAAATATAGTAATTCTATAGATAAAACAATTTTGTTCACAAAGTAAAAATTTTGCCTCCTTAATCCTAATTGTTAATTATAATAAATAATCAATATAGAAATTTAATAATAAATTATATAATACTTGCTAAACAAATTGTAAATATAAATATAAATATTAATAATAATGTTTGCTTTATTGTAGAATCAATAAAAGTACACAGTATAATATTCTCTATAATAAATAATCCAGCAGATAAAAATAAATAATAGAATTAATTATTATAAATTAAATCCTGTACTCCAAATATTCAGAGTCTTTCTTAAATAAAATTTCAGTAAGTTTACGACTTGTATAATATGTTTGTGAATGAGATTGTATAATACTAGAAATATTAGCTTGTTCTTGTACTAAAGCATTGTTGTCATATAAAATTCTTTCAGTGCTATTTTGTTGCCTACTAGCAATATCTGCTTCTATAAATTCAAACATATTATTTTTTAATTTATCATCAATAATATTAGTAACTTCATATGTATAATTTCCATCATTGTTTAATTTATAATATTCATTAATACATCTAATCCATTCAGATATTTCATATTCAAGCTCTAGTATATTTGGTCTATTTTTTGGATTTGAATCCCAACATTTTTTCATTAAATCTACATAACATTTTGGAGTATCTTCTGCAAGTTTAGGACGTTCTCCTTTACAAACATTTACAGCAAGATAATGATCATGCATTTCATGATTAAATGGGGGAATACCTGATGTAAATTCCCACATTATCATTGAAAAACTATAAATATCACTTGCTAAAGTATAAGGCTGGTTTCTTAATATTTCAGGTGCCATAAAAGGTAAAACTCCATAAATTTCATTAACTTCTTCTTGCAAATCACTTATAGGTTTGCATAATCCTAAATCAATAATAAATACCTCATTATGGTTATCTGATATTAAAATATTACCATCATGAAAATCACCATGAGTTAAATTTGATTCATGAATTACTTTGAGTCCTAATATAATTTGTTTTAATAATTGTAACTTGTCTTGCCACTTAAATTTAATTATATCAGATAAACATTTTCTCAAATTTCCTTTTTTTGCATAACTCATTACTATTATATAATTTAAATTATGTGGATGTTGGGTAATTCCAAAGAATTGAATAAATTTTGAAAATGATTTTTTCTGACAATTATAATGATATATCCACTACACAAATAATTAAAAAATTATTAAATTTCTGTAAAACAATAAAAAATTGTTATTAAATATGAATACTATACCTCATCTAGAAATTTATTATTTAAACCTGATGAATTATTAAGTATTTTAAGAACAACCTTATACCCTGTTTGAAAATTCCATCTATTCCATTGTTGTTTATCAAAATTCCAACTATCAATAGGTCCATCTAACCAGATAGCCTTATGAATTTCACCAAATCCCCCTTTATCATGATAATTAATATTTAACAATTTATTATAAGGTATCCACTCTAAAACTTCGTAACTATTTTTAGCCTTTAGTTGTGCTTCTTGAATAAAGTTATCAATAAATTCATTTCCGCTAGTCCAATTCGAAAAATCTTGCTGAAATCGTTTTGAATTACATTGTTGACACCATTGGTAATCAAAATATGGTTGTTTACATTCATTACATATTTCATCCTTATTTTTAAAACTTTTTTTATCACTTTCTGCTGCTTTTTGATACCAATAAAAGGCTTTTTCTAAGTTCTTTTCTGTTCCATTTCCATTTTTATAACATGCAGCTAAATTAAACATTGCTAATTCAATGCCATTTTCTGCTGCTTTTTGAAACCAACAAAAGGCTGTTTCTAAATTCTTTTCTGTTCCTTTTCCATTATAATAACAAATGGCTAAATTATACATAGCATTAATATAATCTTTTTCTGCTGCTTTTTGGTACAAGTGAAAGGCATTTTCTAAATCTTTTTCCGTTCCCTTTCCATTTTCATAACAAACGGCTAAATTATACATTGCTATTTCATTACCATTTCCTGCTGCTTTTTGATACCAATAAAAGGCTTTTTCTAAATTCTCTTCTGTTCCTTCTCCATTTTTATAACAAACAGCTAAATCAAACATTGCTGATTCAATATCATTTTCTGCTGCTTTTTGAAACCAACAAAAGGCTTTTTCTAAATTTTTTTCTGTTCCTTCTCCTTTTTGATAACAAACGGCTAAATGAATCATTGCTTTTTCATTACCATTTTCTGCCGCTTTTTGATACCAGTAAAAGGCTTTTTCTAAATCCTTTTCTACTCCTGTTCCATTTTTATAACATTTGGCTAAATTGAATATCACTGCTTTATTACCATTTTCTACTGCTTTTTGATACCAATGAAAAGCTTTTTCTAAATTCTTTATTGTTCCTTTTCCATTTTCATAACAAAAAGCTAAATTATTCATTGCATTAGTATAGCCATTTTCTGCTGATTTTTGATACCAATGGAAGGCTTTTTCTAAATTATTTTCTGTTCCTTCTCCATTGTAATAACAAATGGCTAAATTATACATTGCACTTTTATTACCATTTTCTGCTGCTTTTTGATACCAGTAAAAGGATTTTTCTAAATTCTTTTCTGTTCCTTCTCCATTACAATAAAAATTGGCTAAATTGATCATTGCTACTTCAATACCATTTTCTGCTGCTTTTTGATACCAATAAAAGGATTTTTCTAAATTTTTTTCTGTTCCTTCTCCATTGTAATAAAAATTGGCTAAATTGATCATTGCTACTTTATTACCATTATCTGTTGCTTTTTGATACCAATAAAAGGATTTTTCTAAATTCTTTTCTGTTCCTTCTCCATTGTAATAAAAATTGGCTAAATTGATCATTGCTGCATCAATACCATTTTCTGCTGCTTTTTGAAACAAGTAAAAGGATTTTTCTAAATTCTTTTCTGTTCCCTCTCCATTGTAATAAAAATTGGCTAAATTGAATATTGCTACTTTATTACCATTTTCTGCTGCTTTTTGATACCAGTAAAAAGCTTTTTCTGAATTCTTTTCTATTCCTTCTCCATTGTAATAACAAATGGCTAAATTATTCATTGAGTTTTCATCACCATGATCTATTGCTTTTTGATACCAGTGAGCAGCTTTTTCTAAATCCTTTTCTGTTCCTATTCCATTATAATAACAATTAGCTAAATTATTCATAGCCTTAACATAATCCTTTTCTGCTGCTTTTTGTAACCAATAAAAGGCATTTTCTAAATTATTTTCTGTTCCTTCTTCTTTGTAATAACAAATGGCTAAATTATACATTGCACTTTCATTACCATTTTTTGCTGCTTTTTGAAACCAGTAAAAGGCTTTTTCTAAATTCTTTTCTAATCCTTCTCCTTTGTAATAAAAATTGGCTAAATTGAACATTGCTACTTCATTACTATTTTCTGCTGCTTTTTGAAACCAACAAAAGGCTTTTTCTAAATTTTTTTCTGTTCCTTCTCCATTGTAATAACAAATGGCTAAATTATACATTGCATCTTTATCACCATTTTCTGCTGCTTTCTGGTACCAGTAAAAAGCTTTTTCTAAATTCTTTTCTATTACTTCTCCTTTATAATAAAAATTAGGTAAATTGGATATTGCTACTTCATCACCATTTTCTGCTGCTTTTTGATACCAGTAAAAAGCTTTTTCTGAATTCTTTTCTATTCCTTCTCCATTATAATAACAAATGGCTAAATTATACATTGCACTTTCATTACCATTTTCCGCTGCTTTTTGATACCAGTAAAAAGCTTTTTCTAAATTTTTTTCTGTTCCTTCTCTATTATAATAACAATTTGCTAAATTATACATAGCATTAATATTATCATTTTCTGCTGCTTTTTGAAACCAGTGAAAAGCATTTTCTAAATTCTTTTCTGTTCCTATTCCATCATAATAACAATTGGCTAAATCAAACATAGCTTCTTCAATATCATTTTCTGCTGCTTTTTGATACCAGTGAAAAGCTTTTTTTAAATTCTTTTCTATTCCTTCTCCTTTGTAATAACAAATAGCAAGATTAAACATTGCTATTTCAATACCATTTTCTGCAGCTTTTTGATACCAGTAAGCAGCTTTTTCTAAATTCTTTTCTGTACCTTCTCCATTTTTATAACAACAGGCTAAATTATTCATTGCATTATTTTCAAAATTTTCTGCTGCTTTTTGGTACCAGTAAAAGGCTTTTTCTAAATCCTTTTCTATTCCTTCTCCATTTTCATAATATGTGGCTAAATTAAACATTGCTTTTTCATCACCATTTTCTGCTGCTTTTTGACATAAATAAAAGGCTTCTTCCTTTATATTACTATTATTACTATTTGACATTCTAATTTTTCTTCCAAGTAATTTTTTAAAAATAAAACAAGGAATACAATTGACAAAGTTCGAAGTGCAAATATTTATTGTTGTAATAAAAACGCCACGGACTAAAAATAGTGAAGATTGACATTTTGATATTCAAATTAACTTACTTAATTTGGTTTGGATTGATAAATAAATTTTGCACTCCAGAAAAAGAAAAAATCTTTCCTGTCGATCACTTAATCACTTTAATCAAAAATTTAAGAAAAAGACAAATACGTATATACAAGAAGAGTCATTAATGAAGTTATATTGAACAAAACTTAGCTTTGAACAATTATTTCATAACATAGTTAGTTACTTTATTAGAAATATTTTAGTGACAGGCAAAAAAAGTACATACGGATTTACGAGGAAAATGCATAAAGTTTCAAGAATAATCACAAAGGTAACATCAAGTTTTTCACAAGATACAAATATTAGCAAAGATATAGGTATTTTCCCATAAATAATAAAGCTTTCATTAAAAAATCGTGAAGAAATAGCCTATGATATATACAAAAGAGAGGAAAAATTCAGATCTTCAAGAATGGCTGCGCCAATCGGAACGTAAATTTTTTTTTTTTTAACTTTCTTTATTAAACATTGTAACGAAAAAAAGAAAGTTACTCAAACATAAAGAACAATTAAAAATGCCACGATCATATGGCAAGCCGTACTTGACAAAAGTGTGCCGAATTTTACGGCAGGTGCGGCAGGTAGCGCCTGATTGCGGCAGGTGCATTTTTACAGCAGTTGTTTTCGGTAATAGGCTATTTTTTGAAATTGGATTTTTGAGCTTTTTAGTATAGATTTACTTAATTTTCTCAACATAAATGGTTAGGTCAAATTTTTTCTGAATTGTTGGTCCTATACCATTCTACTGGATTAATTATTAAAAATGTATTAAAATATACTTAAATTTCTGAAAAAAAGGAATCTGAAAAAAAAATAAGTACTAAAAAAAATTCGGACAATAATTCAGTGAAAAAAAAAAAATTTTAAAGTAATAATACGGTCTAAAAAAAAAGATCGAAAAAAAAAATAGATCATAAAAGACCGAAACAATAGGATTATTTAATAAAAAAAAAAAAAATTTTCAGTTTAAAAAAAACTAAACCGAAAGAAGAAAAGGAAGAAAAAATTTTTCGGGTTGAAAAAAAATGAAATCAAATTAATAATCAAAAATAAAAAAAAAAAATTAATTTAACCAAAAGAAATAATAATAATAAAAAGAAAGATAAAAAAAATCAATAAAAAAAAAAGTTTTGGTCTTTATGGTAAAAACTGAAAAGTAAAAAAAAATATTTTTATAGAAATGGTTAGTTGTGGTAATTAAGAGCGGAAATGACCGCAATTAAAAAGAAAAATTATAGTTACTAAAAAAAAAATAAAAATCATTTTTCTAATAAAAAACGTCAAACAAGACGTTTTTTCATTGAAAAAAATAAACTTTTTTTTTTAATTAAAAATGCTTAATTAAACGTTTTTTCATTAAAAAAGTTTTTTTTTTAATATTTTTTTAATCAAAAACGTCGAACCTGACATTTTTTCGTTAAAAGAAACAAGAGAAATTTTTTTTTAACAAAAAACGTCAAACCAGACGTGTTTTCAATAAAAAAAAAATAAATAAACTTTTTTTTTTAATTAAAAACGTCGAAATAAATGTTTTTTCTTTTTTTTTAATTAAAACGTTGAATCAGACGTTTTTTGATAAAAAAAAGAATAAATGTTTTTTTTTTAATTGAACTAAACATTTTTTCATTAATAAAAATAAAAAAAGTTTTTTTTTTAATATTTTTTAATTAAAAACGTCGAACCTGACGTTTTTTCGTTGTTAAAGAAATAAAAAAAAAAGTCCTTTTAATTAAAAAACGTCAAACCAGACGTTTTTCATTAAAAGAAGCAAAAAAAATATTATTTTAACTAAAAAACATCGAACCAGACGTGTTTTCATTAAAAAAAAAATCTCATTTTTTTCTAATTATAAACTCTAAACTAAACGTTTATTCATTAAAAAAAAAGGAAAAAGTTTTTTTTCTAATTAAAAACGTTTTTTTCATTAAATTGAAATAAAAAACGTTTTGGCGTACTAAACGTTTTTTCATTATAAAAAACGCCTAACCAGATGTCTTTTCATTAAAAGAAAAAATAAATAATGCTAAACCAGACATTCAGTTTTTCATTAAGAATTGAAAAAAAGTTTTTTTTAATGGCGTTTTTTCATTAAAAGAAAAATAATGTTTTTTTTTAATTAAAAACATCAAAACCAGACGTTTTTTCATTAAAAAAAAAATAAAAATCATTTTTTTTTTAATTAAAAACGTCAAACCATACATTTTTTCATTAAAAAAAAAAAAAATAAATAAAAATCGTTTTCTTTAATTAAAAACGTCAACCAGACGTTTTTCATTAAAAGTTAAACCCAACATTTTTTTTTCATGCTTTTTTTTTAGCATTTTTTATATAAATTTCAAGAAAAAATGCCGGAACACTTTCTTAATAACTTTCTATGCGTTATTTCTATTTCAATAACTTCTTCACATCTTTTCATATTTTCATTTTAATTTGTTCATAATAATAGGCCCATAAAAATCACTTTTTTGTATTTTTTATCATTAGAAATATTGATGAATTTATTATTAAAGACCAAAATCAGGAATTTGGAAGCTGAGGTAATAGAAAAAAAAAATTATATTAGAAATTTGGAAGCTGACGTAACAGCTAAAGAATGAATTATATTGGAGAAAAATGGAAGAAAATGACAAGATATGGGAAAAAGTCAGAGCACTAGAAAGAAATGAGGAAAAAGTAGCGAGCCAGAATACAGATAATGAAACTGATAATGAGTTTAGAAAAAAGAAAAAAAGATCAGGTAAAAATAGGAAACGAGTGCGATATATCATACTCTTAGTAAGGGCTGGCCACCGCCTTAGGGTATGACTAGTTTTTTGTAATTAAGTTTATCACAATAAAATAAACTATATTTATGTTAAAAAATCTGATTAATAAATCATTGTAATAAAAAAGCCTAATCTATAAAAAGATTATAAAATTTCGATTTATCATTTTGTAATTCTTTAATTTTAATGAGAAAAAATTATATTTTGTTGGCGCTATATGTAGAAAGAATTTGCCAATATTGGTTTAGAGATTCTCACAATATGATCGGATAATGATGTCATAGAAAGCACACAATCAACAAATTATGAATTTTAAAACCTTGAAAATACTTAGAATACTTTTTATTTTTTTCGATTAATAAATATAACTGATTTTAAGATTATAATTCTATACCCTTTTCCTTCTCAACAATATCAAAAAATTCTAATAAATTATTTATTAAAGCTTCTTGAACCTAACCCAATTTTTAATTTCACTCTTAAAATTATTTTATGTACATTTATTTTGTTAAACAACAACAAAATTAACTTATCTTTTTATTGGCTTTAAATGAAGCTGCTATGTGTAAAAATGAACTTATTTTTCGCCTGTGGTTGTTATAGCTTGAATAAAAAGTATATCTATAAAACCCTCTTGAATTATAATTTTTTTCTATGAAAAAAATTTTGGTAAGTGATATAATAAGTGATGCTTGAACAATGATTGTACAATGAAAAATGGTGAACTAATAATAGATCGAGAAAAAGTATTTAATTGTACTTTATCAATACAAAAATTATTTTTGTACAAACGTTCAAATCAATTTAATTCTATATATACAAACCTTGCTGAATATTTCGCACTGCACTTAGTCAGATACTAAAGATTCACTTGAAGGTCATTGCAAAGCAGATACTAATTGTACCAATTTCTTCTGTGGGTACTAGTAAAGTATTGTATTCACCGCATAATTCATCAGAAATAAACGTCCAAATCATTCTATAAGTACGATTATGACAAAAAACTGAAATTGACGTGCTGTTTGAATTGTTCAAAATAGTTCACATGCCAACTCATAATAGTCTTGGTATTTTATATGAAGAAGTAATAATATTTAATTTATAGTCCAGAGAACTTGTTCTAGAACGTATCACTTAAATGTGTTTTTTGTTGCAAACTTAAAACTTAAATATGTTAAATTCAGTATTATTATTTTCTTTAAAGTAAATCAGTATAAACTTAATAACCTTTCCGAGTTTAATTTTTACACCAAGCTCAACTTTTTCCTCCATGCTTATAATAATTACATACAGTATATACGTAATTTATAAATATAATTTATACTTTTTATGATAGATACATGAACTAAGTTAAATTTTGCATAATACTAGGGAAACTGTACCCGGTATTAAATCGGACTTGGACATAATGTCATCATCAAGCGTGAAGTTTCATTACATTTCGAACTAATAAAATGTGGTTTTAACTTTTTTATATAGATATTTTTTTTAAAATTTTGTTATTCAGAATTAAAGTTAAAGTTAAAACCATGATTATAAAAAAATTCTTTAAAATTTATTTATAAAAAAAAAAAAAAAAAAAATAACGATTAAGTTTAATCACAACTTTTGAGACCTGATTAATCGTTTAATTCTACAATTCTACTAAAATTGATTAGGGTCGTTATTCCCCCCATTTTTTATATAAAATTTTATTATACATGCAAAAAACAAAGCTTTTTTGATATCCTTTTAAGTATAATTTTAGCAACTAATATAGATGTAATTTTACACAGGGAAAAGATGTTCTGAGGTTATACTGTAATGATAGTTATTCGAGTAGGTTTTTCGTAAAATACAAAAAACGATTTTTAATAAAAAGAAAAATTATTTTCAATAATAACAAATATTTTGTAACATGATGCTAATATTATGAATAAACATTTTTACATTACATTCAATACAAAATGGCGCAAAAATTCCAAAAATATGTAAAATAAAATATTGCAAATATTGCTTGCTTGCTCTTGGCCAGTTATTAACTTACAACTGTTTCTCCTGAACACCACGTAGAGGTGGCAAGCTTCGTTCAGGTAAAAAAGAAACCACTTACCTATCATATTATACAACCAGTTTATAATTAATAGAATTTAAAAAAAATAATAATAATATTTGGGTTGTTAAGAACAAAAATTGAGCAGAGACGTTCGGACATATAGATATAT
>QZLH01001064.1:3903-34096 GCA_003833135.1 Oehlia diaphana | reverse complement strand
GAATTTTAAAATTAGTATAAATATTATGAAATTTGAAGTATATAGGATTTTTTTTTTGCAATTCAAAACCAAATTGTATTTTAATTTTCAAATTATATTTAATTTTCAAGTTACGAAAAAATCATAAAAATAAAAAATGGCAGCATTAGTACCTTTTGTTCCACCGCCACCACCAGTATTCCAATAGACGATTAATGCTGCTAGGCAATTAATCACGGAACAAAGAAACTTACATCAGCAATTCAAAAGAATTGCAAACCGCTACCATGTAAATGCATGGACAATAATAGCAAATAGAGTGTTCATTGCAACGGGATTTGCAGCGACACTCAGGCAGTGCTATACAAAATGGAATGCCCTCAAACGAGGTTATGAAAATCTCAGTAGGATAATAAATAATAATGATGATGACATTCCTATTACAAGCTCAAATAGTTTCGATAGAGCGTGTTTTGCGGATATGAATGATGAATTCTGATTACAAACTGGTAATTATTATTAATTATTATTTTAAATTAATTTTATTTAGGCAATTTATTCAATTCATTAATATTTTTATTGGATTTTAGATCTGTTTAGACGAGAGTATCGATGGCGGCATGCTGCGCATGATCGATGTCGATATGAATATAGATTGCGAAGGGAAAGAAGAAGGTCGTGATTTAGGTCTTGATCAAGAAGTAGATCAAGAAGTAGAGATAGAAGAAGAGGTAGAAGCAGGTTCCCACATAGAAGATAAAGATATTATTAAATTTTAATTTTTATTATATTTTTAATCGTATATTTTATTAGTTTAATATTAAATATTATAAAATAAATATTTACATACAAAAGATCATATTGTCGTTATTCTTATAAATTGTTTAAATGCCGAAATTCTAATTAAATCATATAGAAAATATTGCTGAAACACTGAAACAGTTTTGGTAAGTTACGGCAGTTTTACGATTTTGATAGGTTTCGCAGTTTCAGCATTTCTTGATGATTTCGCAAAACTAGTTTCAGCAATTTTGCGTACGCCATTCTGCTGAAACCCTCTAGTTTCGGCAAACAACCTTACCCGCACATGTACGCACTTCTCTATTTTTAGTAATTTTTATATAGTAAATTTGTTAATCATTAATTATTACGTGACTTTAGTAAAATTCTGATTTTTTTAAATATTCATGTTGCAACTCTTACGTACATATTATAAAACTTTAAAAATTTATTTACTATACGTATTTTTATCCATTCTACAACTTTACTTAAAATGACATTTTAAACCCTTCATAGCTTATTTGACTTTATATATAATATATTCATGAGGTGTATATATACGCAAGTGCACACAAATTTAAACCCTATTTTTAAATTATTAAGTAAACTAAGTTTTTGATTAATTTATAATTATATATAAACTATAAAATTAGTTATCTAATTAAACCTTTTCAAAATTTTATAATTATTAGTTTTTCTAAGATTTTATTATTATTTTATTATAGTTTCAGTAAAGTTTCAGTAGTTTCAACATTTATAATAAGTTTTATCAAGTTTTATTTAGTTTCACTAACTTTTTAATAAGACTTTTATATAGTTTTGACAAAGTTTTACTATTTTGGCATTTTGCTAACTTACCAAAACCCTCTAGTTTTTCCAGTAATCTTAGTAGACTAGCAATTAAACTATATAATATATATTCCTATTTTTTAATTAACTAAAAATTCAAATTTAATAACATTTATACTATTAAATTTATTTTAATAAAAAAAAATCTAATAATAATAATAAATTTGCTAATATTTTTATATATTTTTTAATTAAAATAAATTATTAAATTCATTAAATTAATAATATTAAGCAATATCAAATCATTTTGTTTAAATGTATATTAAATTTGGTTAAATTTTAATTATATAATTTATTTTTCCACTTATTGCTATTTAATTATTTAAAAATATGTATAAAGTATTGCTAAATAGTACAGCAAAAATAACTAATAAATTCTGATCTTAAGACAATTTTAAAAAAATTGAGAAAAAGTAAAGTTTGATAATAATTACCTTACATTTAATAATAAAATATATCATAAATTCTAATAATAATGGATAAGTTTAAAATAGAATCAAATAATTATTTCAATAAGAAGAATTTTACACAATTTTTAGATATAATAGGTTACAACTTCAATATTATATTAAATAAAAAAAATGTTATTATAGATAGAGTAAAATCAATTGGTAATGTTGCATCGCAAAATTTATAATATTATTTTATTTATGTAAACTATATTAAATCATTTTTTATTCCAAATCAGTTATACCAGCCAATTTTCTAGCCTCTTCAAGAGCATTAATAAAACTTTCATTTTTTGGTTCAAACTCCAATCCAATCTCAAAGGCATGTACGGCTTCTTCATATCTTTTCATACCCATCAAAGCTTTACCTTTTCTAAAATAAGCCTTAGAATAATCCGGCTTAATTCTAATGCCCCATTCAGCGTCAACATAAGCATTAACCCACTGTTCCAAAAAAATGTAAGATAAGCTTCTATTACTTAAACAAACTGAAACTTCTTGTTCTGTTAATTCGTGCGGTTCCCAAAATGGTCTTTGAAATGCCATCTCTATGGCCGAACTATATAATTTAATAGCTTCGGAATAATTTTGTGATTTATGATAAGTATTTCCTTCTTCTTTCAATTTAGTAATTTGATTTGAAAGATTTTGATTAATATGATTTGGTGGTGGAATGTTACCCTTTATTGGAATTAGACTTTTGTGTAAAGTATTTAGTGATTTGAAATCGTAGTCACAATCTTTACATGTTTCTAGGCGGTGTTGACGACAATAAACATTGTCTCCATCAACAATCAAATCTAATAAATTATAACTCATGTTTAAGTAGTAAAAGAAAACTTATATGAATAGGGAGCTATATTAACTATGAAGGAAGGAAAGAACACCAATAATTTATACATGCGAGTCAAGTCAAAATGTGATGTCACGTGAATTCTAGAACGTAATAGTTTAGATTACTACGGCTCAAATGTTCGAACTTCTACTTCTTAGTAACAATAAAATCCTCAAATAAATTATTTAAAGCACTAATGCTACCGATTACAAACCCAATTAACCCCACAATTATAACAAATACGTTCCATATCAATGTCAAATACGACATTCTCTCCCAGCCAAACAATTTTAGGTAAAATAACACAGGCAACACAAATACAAAAAGACAAGTTGTCAACGCGCCCAATAAGGCCATGATATCGCCGAAGCAAGGTACGAGTATAGCAATTCCAACGGATAGTAAAATCAAAAATAAACGAAATACGGTGCGTAATAAAAATTCAACTATTTTTGAGTGATGTTCGCGTGTAATATTTAAGAATTTCTCAGCCTCCATCGCAAAAGATGTCATAAGAATAGGTATTGTAAGAAGCACGTGAATAACAATTAAAATGGATGCGGATGTTAAAAGAAGTCCTATATAATAAATGGATAATTAAAGTTCATTTATTAATATGATAGTTTGGATATTTCAATTTACAAATTGCATTTTTACCTTCAGGCAAAACTTTCAAAATTGGGTTTACTGTTGTATCACCATAGGCTAAATACCCAAAGAATGCAACCAGGAAATACATGATTGCACATGTACATATTGATGCAGTAACGACCCTATTCCAATGACGCGGCTTTTGCATACTTTCTTCGATATGCGGAAAAACGTTATTTCCTCCATAGGAAAACGAAATAGTAGCTAAAGAGGTTGGAATTCCCGACAAATCTAATATTTTATAGGATGGTGGATCTGTAGAATCGTGCCAATGCTCAAATGAAAGAATCACGATAGCAATAATACAAAATAAAGTGGCAAATGCGCCAAATATACTAATAAAGACAGTTTATAAGCTATTATTACCATCATTTTAAATAAAATAAAATCGTTTTTTGCACCAGTCCTTTACCTTATGATCGCAACCTCTTTTAGTGTTTTTGCAAAAATGAAGGGAACACTAACAAAGGCTGCACAAATACATGTCCAAATTTTGATTCCCAAATCGGTATCATAATGATGACTCGCCAATTCGTTAAGATTTTCCGCAGCAAGGATGAAGTACAATACTGAAACACCAATAAGAGTGACGTTATGAAAGAATTCAACTAAATATTTTCCAAAAGTTCCAAAAGCATCTCGCCCTATTTCCCCATATGTTGACAAGCGGGATTTACTAATGAAAATTAAAATGATTGCGTTGAGGAATTGGCGATATTATATGCGTCATTGCAACGGGACATACGTACCCGTTATGGTAAAGGCACTTGATGATGATGATACTTGTGTATAGAGCTATCAACATTGACACTATAATAAGTCCTAAAGCGATCCAGCCACCTTTATTGAGAGTCTCAGGTAAGCCCAAAACTCCTATTCCGGCCATCAGGCAGCTAAATACAGTAAATTATTAAATGATTTATAGTTCTAACTATAGGTAAATTATTCTCAAATCCAACTCACGTGATATTTATATATGCACCAAAACTTGTCCCTTTAGTATTATTAGGTCTGTCTTTATTTTGCAATTCATAAACAAGAAGCTCTTCATCGCCTAACAATGGAGCTTCTGAGTCAGAGCTTGACCGGGTTGAATAAATTGAATCACTATAAAACGAGTCATGTTCTTCTGCCATTCCTTTTTTTTTTTGTTAAAAAATTTGAACAAGAAAAAAGTTGAATCGGATATGGTATATTTTTATATAATATGTTCAACCTTATATCACCTATCACAATCTAAAAATTTTTTGTGCAGAACAATGGATTTTATACAAAGAAATTTGCATGCACAGAAATTAATTGAGATTCTTTCACTTTTTTCATCTTTTTACGTAACATGTATCAATTTTCATTGTACTACCTTCGTATTGTGATGTCATATACTTTTGATAATGAGATCTCCGCTCTTATTGTCTCCGATTGTAAAAACCATTTTAGAAACGATCGGCAAAGCACCTGCGAGCTGCGACTATACCATTTTAAAAATATAATGTAGGCCAGAATTATTGTGCTAGTTACTCACCAATTTATGTGAAACATAATGGATGTATATATTATATATTTGGATTATATAAACCAAAAATCGCGAACATAGTTTGATTTTCGATCTAATACTAAAATGTTTTCAGTTACAAAAGATTTCATGAATAAAGAGGCACCTCCAAATTATGTTGCCGGCTTGGGTAGAGGGTTAGTATCCACGATCTAAACGTCGTTGCTACAAAAGTGTCTAACGTTCTTTTTTTTATAGTGCAACAGGTTTCACAACACGATCTGATATCGGTCCTGCTAGGGAAGGGCCTGCTGACTTCAGGTACTTGTTTTTTTTTGGTTTTTTTTTATTTTATACTTTTTAAATTAATAATATCACAATTGCCACAAGATCAGACCCAAAACTGGGTTATGTTTAGAGAGCGAAAAATATAAAGAAAAATAATTATTGTGGTATGTAATTTATTAAACAAGAATGAGACTTTTTCTAATTCAAATATTATTATTTAATTATAATTTTTATATTAGTGATGCTTTACAAAAGAAAGCACAACAGGAAGATGATGATGACGACGAACGTTTTCAAGATCCAGATAATGAAACTGGACTTTTTGCTTCAGCTCCTTATGAAGAAGATGACGAAGAAGCTGATAAAATTTATGAAGCCATTGATCAAAAAATGGATGAAAGAAGAAAAGCTAGACGTGAAGCTCGCGAAAAGGAAGAATTGGAAAAATATCGTGCTGAACGTCCAAAAATTCAACAACAATTTGCAGATCTTAAACGTGGTCTCGCTATTGTTTCTGATGATGAATGGGCAAATCTTCCTGATGTTGGTGATCTTGTTGGAAAAAACCGAAAGAAAACTAATCTACGAGAAAGATATTATGCAGTACCTGACTCGTTACTGGAAAAGGCTAGAGAAGAGAATAAATACGTTACTGCTTTGGATGCACAACAGCAAGTATGAAATTTGTAATTTTTTTTTTTAAAAAACATATATATATATATATATATTCACAAATGAAATAATTTACTTATATTTTTTTAGAAATTTGGGGGATTTCAAACACCTGCACCAGATTCTGGAATGATGACAAACTTTATAGAAATTGGTCAAGCAAGAGATAAAGTATTAAGTTTGAAATTAGATCAAATTTCCGATTCCGTTAGCGGGCAGACTACAGTCGATCCAAAGGGCTATTTGACAGATTTAAATAGTGTGGTTATTAAAAGTGATGCCGAGATAGGGTAACTTTCGAAGTGTTTTATTGAATATAATTAATAATTTATTGTTGTCTTGAATCATATTAACATTGAACTATTTTTTTTTTTTAGCGATATCAAAAAAGCTCGATTGTTGCTTAACTCGGTTATTTCAACTAATCCAAAACATGCTCCAGGTTGGATTGCGGCAGCTCGTTTAGAAGAAGTTGCCGGTAAATTAGCTCAAGCAAGAACAATTATTGCTAAAGGATGTGAAGAATGTCCAAAAAATGAAGATGTTTGGTTAGAAGCAGCTAGATTAAATAATGCTGACAATGGAAGAACAATATTGGCTAATGCTGTTAGACATCTTCCACAGTCGGTTAAAATTTGGCTACAATCTGTGAAATTAGAAACTGATATCAAAGCTCAAAGAAAGGTTTTGAGAAGAGGTAAATATTTAATTTTTTTTTTTTTAATTAAAGTGTCAAATTAACAGTTTTTATATTTTACTTCATGTAGCTTTGGAATATGTACCCAATTCCGTGAAACTTTGGAAAGCGGCAGTTAATATGGAAGAAAATCCTTCAGATGCACGTATACTATTAGCACGCGCAACTGAATTAGTTCCCCTTTCTGTTGATTTATGGCTTGCTCTTGCCCGACTTGAGAGTTATGAAAATGCCAAAAAAGTTCTTAATAAAGCGCGTGGCCAAATTCCTACTTCACATGAAATCTGGATAGCAGCCGCTCGTCTTGAAGAACAACAAGGTAATGAAAAAATGACTGATAGAATTATTGCCAAAGCTGTTACAGTACTTTCGGAAAAGGGAAGTGTGTTAGGACGTGATCAGTGGCTGCAAGAAGCAGAAAAATGTGAAAGGGAAAGTAGTGTTGGGACTTGTCAAGCCATAGTAAGAAATACGATTGGAATGGGAATTGAAGAGCAAGATAAGAAAACAATATGGTTAGAAGATGCGGAAAGTTGTATTTTACATGGTTCTATTGAAACAGCTCGCGCGATATTTGCGCAAGCTTTGAAGACTTACCCTGGTAAAAAATCAATATGGCGTAAAGCAGCTTTCTTGGAAAAATCTCATGGAACTAGAGATTCTTTGGAAGAATTATTGCAACGTGCAGTTAGATTTTGTCCCCAAGCTGAGGTACTTTGGCTTATGGGAGCTAAAGAAAAATGGCTCGCCGGCGATGTTAATGGAGCACGATTTATCTTAACAGAAGCGTTCAAAGCTAATCCAAATAGTGAACAAATTTGGTTAGCAGCAGTTAAATTGGAAGCAGAAAATGGAGAATATGAACGTGCAAGAATGTTATTACATAAAGCACGAGGTAAAGCTGATACAGAAAAAGTGTGGATGAAATCGATAGTATTAGAACGTCAACTTAAAAAGATTACGGAAGCTTTAGCTATGTTAGATGAGGCTTTGGATAAATATCCTACATTCGACAAGTTATGGATGATTAAAGGTCAGATTGAAGATGAAAAAGGTGATCTACCTGCAGCTAGGGCAACTTATGCTAGAGCTTTAAAAAATTGCCCAAAATCTGTGCCTTTGTGGATATTAGCTTCTCGATTAGAAGAAAAAGCATGCTTTTTAATTAAAGCTAGGGCTACTCTTGAAAGAGGTCGTTTATTAAATCCAAAAACACCTGAATTATGGTAATAATTTATCCTTGTTTATTTATTTATAAAAAAAAACAATATGAATGTATTAATTATAAATTGTTTTGTACAGGTGTGAAGCAGTTCGTGTTGAATTGAGAGGTAATAATATCAATATGGCAAAAGCTTTATTAGCAAAAGGTAACCATATTTACATTATTGACGTGTATTCTTTATTTGGTCATATATATTAAAAACCACCTCATATTTTAGCACTACAGGAATGTCCTAATTCGGGATTATTATGGTCAGAGGCAATATTTATGGAACCTCGTCCACAACGTAAAACCAAATCTGTTGATGCACTTAAAAAATGCGATAATGATCCTATTATTATCATGACAATAGCAAGATTATTTTGGGCTGAACGTAAAGTTGATAAAGGTAGAACATGGTTTGAAAAAGCAGTAAAAGTTGACCCAGATCGAGGAGATTCATGGGCATGGTTCTATAAATTTGAATGTCAACACGGAACAGAGGTATTTATTAAATATTAAATTTGACTTCATAAGCTAAATTGTTACTAATATATATTAATATTATTTAACAGCAACAACAACAAGACGTAATTACAAGATGTGTAACTGCTGAACCTCACCATGGCGAACAGTGGCAGATTGTTGCAAAAGATATGAAAAATGTTGGTAAGAGTATTGAAGAAATACTTAAACTAGTTTCTAATGTTCTTTCATAATCTAAGATTTTATTCAGCTGAAGTCCAATGATGACTTTATAAAGTATTGTACCGATTTTCTTAATTTCATTATTATACTATAAGTTAATGATGTCGACCTTCCTATTTATTAAAATTGTAGTTAGCAATTTAAAATAGTTTAGGAAAACATTGAATATTATTAGGATATTACTGGATTTTCTCCAAATAATAGTGGAGGAATATTTCTTTCCCATTTTGTACCCCCCGGTGCAGTTGGATCTATTTAAAATAAATAAATAAAATTTTTTGGATTAAAATTAGTCTTTTTTTTTTAAAAAAAAAAAAAAAATTACATTTGTAAGGATCAGGATGACTATTTTCTTCAAGTTCTTTTTCGGCAGCAAGTATAATTTTACGTAACTCTTGTGTAGAAGTAACGTTTCTATTTGCTTCAAAACGAGCGCGTATTTCTAAAGCCACAGGACGCCATAATACACGATCTACATACCAATTTAAAGCAGTTTTTAGAGAGCGTCTATATAAAGCTGATATTTCAGACATTTTTTTTAATTACCTTTGAAAACGACAATCGAGGATTTTATAGGTTGTATTACAGGAATCACATGAACAGAGAATCTTTTTTTTAAACTTTAAAATAAATTTTATTCCCCATTTTACTGAATTACGGTTTAATTAATTACAATGCCAGATAGAGATAAGAATACATTACAAATAAATATAAATACAGGAGGAGTATTTGAGGAATCACCAATAAGATCGTATATATTAAGATATTTTAAAGGAATTTCTCAACCGAGAGTATTACTACTTATTGCATTCATATTTTTATTTGTTTTTTTTTACGGTAAAAATGAAGAAAGCATCGGTAAAAATGATATTGGTAAAATAGAATCAATACAAGAAAGTGACATTTTAACTAAGATCATACCAACAGAAGGAGATGGAGAATGTACAGCTATATTATTGAATTGGAATAGATTGGACAATATTAAAATTATCGTTAAAAATTTATGTCAATATTCTATGTTTAAAGAAATTTTTATATGGAACAATAATGTTGATTTGCATTTATCAGATACAGTTAAGTATATATTTCTAACATTATTTTTATTATCATCTTTCATTGCAAAATAACTTATATAACATACCGTAATATTTTTTTTTTGTTAGATGTTTGTTGATACGCACTGTAATAAAATAAGATATTATAATTCACCAGGAAATATGTATTTTATAGCGAGATACTTAGCGTGTTCAATGGCGGCAACAAAATATTGTTATTTTCAAGATGATGATTGGATGATTAAACATTTAAGATCCATGTATAGTAACTTTTTAAGATTTCCAAATTTAATTCATACTGATACAAATGCTGATGTTTATTCTTCAACTAATTGGAAATGGTGTTTTTTCGATGATGGTATAGTATTATAATTGGATATTTTATTTTATTATTTAAAAATATTAATATGAAATTCATTAAATTTATAGACATTGATTTACATTCATGTTATTCATGGGTTGGTACTGGGGCATTCACTTCTAGAGAAAATGTATTGAAATTTTTAAAAATGACAAGTAAAACGGAAATGAGTTCATTAGAATTTATTTATGGTGATATGTATTTTACTACATATTTGAACCAAGTACCATATCAATTAGAGAACTCATTAATTGAATTACCACAAGAAAATGATTTTAGTTTAACGGGTAAAGATAGAATGCTTAATAAATTATATATGCATAAAGCATTAATTAGGTTGTATAATTATTTATCATTACTTAAGAGTAAGAAGAATAATAATCCGTCAACACAAATAATTGAGGACGCAAAAGAATTTTCACCAACTCTTTATGAAAGAGATGTTAGATCGCCTTGTCATAATGATAAATGTTTGTTCTTAACGAATAAACATAGTTTTCCAAATGTAAAATTATTCAAATATAAGCCTTATATTAATATTAGTGAAAGTGAAAGATTACATTCTAGTTTCTTTAATACCCAACATTTCATTTCTTATCCTTATTCCCATGCTGTTGATAATGATAACTCTACTGCTTGGATTTCTAAAGATGGTATAGTATCTTGACATATATATATCACTCACAATAATTGGGGTAATAATTAAAAACGAGATTAACTTAGATTTTTTTTTTAATTTAATAGTTATTAGAAAAGATGATTATATTGGATTAGATTTATTATTACCTATGCCTGTACCACTTACTTTTAATTTAATTATTGATCATAATAATGATTATTTTAATCATTTGTCTATACAAATTTCTCATGATGGTTCAGCTTGGGTAAGTATAAATAATATAATATTTAGTTTTATTTGAAAATATTAACAATTATTATAATTATATAGATTCAATTATCACCATCACCAAAATTAGATATATCCTCATTATCATCAACAAAAAATAATTTGTTATCATGCAAATTTCGTATACGTGAAACAGGTTTTAGATTTTTAAAATTAGTTAGTACAAGAGATTGGGATTTTACCTTTTCTATTTATGATTTTGCTTTTGATGGTGTGGATAATAATGATAATGAAGTTATTGACGAAACTGTTAATAATATATTGGGAAATAATGATAATGATTCCGGCGATTAGAAGAACTAATCATTTTATATTTTATTATATTTAAATCATAATATATTAAATAATTTACTGTACTGAATAATTTTTAATTACAATTAATTCAATTATCGAGATTTTACGTGAGCGGAAATGATTCAATTGGCTGTCACTGTTTTTTTTATCGCCGTTTTCAAAATGATGCGATCTTCAATCATGTGGTGTCGTAATAAAAATTCTCAAATCTTTTGAATTTTTGCGAACTTTCCTAAACCAAACAAAATTTAAGTCCTCTATTTACTAAAGTCTAAGTTTTGTAAGTGTAAAGCAATTTTCTTCCTTCGAATTTACAAAAAGAAGTTCTCTTACTAAACGAATTTCCACGAATTTTCACGATCTCTTGCGAACTCTCATAGTTAACGCCATTACAAGAAAATGTGAGTACTCTAGTTTCCTTTAGTTTAAACATTTGTAAGTATCTAGATTTGAATTTCTAAATAGAAAGTTTTGCAATTGTTTGCGGTCACGTGATTAAAATTAAGATTAAGGTCGTTATTGTCGTGCATGCTATATTTCATTTCTAAAAAGAAAAATGCCTGGAGATATTGAAGACGCTCTTTCGAGCGTATTTCTAAATCCATCAATTCCAAGTTATATGCCTGAAGATTCTTATTTTACAAGCGTAAATCCGGAAGAAACTTATTACGCGCATTTATTAAATGATAGCTCTGACGAAAACGAAAATAATGTTTCAGAGGCAGAAAAATGGGAATTTGTACGCGTTTTTTTTTCAAAACTATTTCTACTGAATAACTTATTGACCTCTTTTTTCTTTATAGATTGATTCATGGTTAAAAAGCCATTTTAAAGATAAACGTGTACCACTTTTTGAAAAAAATTCTGCTGTTGCTTCAGCTTTATATGAAATGGCACTTTTTAACAAACAGCAAGATGCCATGACTGAAATTATAATTAAAAGACAAAAAATTCAAGCAATGGAATATCGTAGTGAAGGTTAATATATAATTACGGCATTTTGAATGATTTTTTTTATATAATTCGAAATATTTAACACGCCTTTTTTCTAAAAAAAAAAAAAAAAGCTAACCGTATAAAAGATATTTTAGAAACAGTGAGATTATCAAAAGATGATTTATCCAAGAATGGTGTACATTCACTAAAAACATTGACTTCTTTGGCCATAATTTTAGGTTTGGCCAATACTGAACAGAGCAGGTAATTATATAAAAATTTACGTATAAGTATATATCTGAGTTTTAATTCAATAATTTTAATTTGACAATAAAATAAAATTCTCTAGTTATCTTTCAGCATTGGCGCAATTGAATCTGGATATTTTACGAGCAGAACGTAATAATAACGCCATTGTTGGCATCATAGAATCTATGGAAACACGAATACAAAAAGCTAAATCAAAAAATGAAAAATTGGACAAGTTCGTTATTATTTTTACTTTCTTGCTATATATTAAAATTTTTTCAATCAAATTAAGCTAATAAATGTGTGCATATTTTTTTAGACTTTTATATAATTTACGTAAGAGCTGGGATTCGAAAGAAGAAGAAGAACTTCGAAAATGGGAAAAGAATATGGATTTGTTATTACAGAAAGGAAAAGAGTATCAAGATAGAATAATGAAATTAGAGGTAATTACAAAAATGCAAACTAATTTTACAATTAAAATATTTCCTAATCTCATATAAATTAAAGAGAAAATATAATGAGTTGAACGTAGAAGAAGGCGGTTTACGATTTAAAGTACTGAAAAAAAGAGAGGATTATATAAATTATTTGGAACAGGAAATCGGGACGAAAAAAGCAAAATTAAAAACATATCAAATCATGCCACCGGTAATTATTTGTTAGAAATTTTATTCTTTTTTATCGTTTTATTTACTAACATAATTTAACTATCTAGGACATTGTATTAGCTAAATTAAAAACGGATGAGGCTAAACAAAAACTGGCAAGTTAAAATGTATAATTACTATTTTTATGTTATCTTATAAACTAATTTTTATATTAAATTTCTATTGATGATAAAAAGGATGAGTTGAAAGAGCTTCATACCGAATTAATATATAAGATGGCCGATAATTTTCAATAGAGAAATGCTGATATTGGTTTTGTATTTCGGTGTTGGTTTTGCACGAAATGATAAATCTTCCTTTCTCATTTATTTAATTTAGTAATTTTTTCGCGAAAGGATTGTTGATATTTTTCTCCTCTTATATCAGTCCTTAGTTTAAATAAATGGTTTAGTCACAGTAGTCATGATATTTTGTACGCCCATCAGTAGATCAATTGGGTCTATTTTCAAAAAATCTATAATACTTTGTACAAGTGGATCAATTTTAAATCTTTCCACTCATCTTCAGTCAATTGAGATTTTTTATAAGGAATTTTTATTTTTATTTCCTTGACCCACTTATCAAAATCAATGTTAGTGCAATTTGCATCACCAAGTTGTTCTTTAAGATCTGGAAAAGTGATGATTAAAGTGGACGGCTTTGTGTTTACGCGTATAAATGACCAGATGGCCTGTTGGATTGGTAGGGAGTGAAAGAACTGGAATACATTATCTGAAAAAAAAAACAAACGAGTTAAATTTTATTCAAAGATAATTAAGGTATAGGATAACAGAATAAATACTCATTATAATTATATCGGCTGTTTGAAGAAGTTGTGGATGATTCATTATATCATCCTGAATTATCTGTCAAATAAAAAGTGCACTTAAATATATTGTATATACGTTGTAATGAAAAATAAACGGTTCCATTTACGGTACCTCTACACGATCACTCATATTGTATTCTTGAATTATTTCTTTTTGCAGATCGGCAAAAAATTGGTTTAACTCTATACCAATAAGTTTTTTTGTTGAACTGAATAAATATCCCTATTTTAAGTTAATTTCTTTAGAACTTTTGAAAAGAATGATAATTAATTGTATGCACGTTTTTTTCATACCACATAGAGGACGCTTCCTAATCTTGATCCAATATCTAACACAATTTTATCATTAATCTCTATTCCATTTAGTGCATGTTCAAAGATATAACGTAATTGCAACGTTGAAGTAGAATGTGAAATAAAATTTAAAGATTCGATATTTTTTGAGCCACAATCATTACAAAAATAATTTTTTAATTGACCATTAAGGCCCAATTCTTCTACGTCTTTATCACTGTATAAAAATGCATCCACATTAACTGTAGTTTCTTTTGTATATCCTTCATACTATTATTATAAAGTTTACTTATTGTAATTAAGTATATTCAGAAATAAAGCAAATTTTAAGGATGAAAAAAAAAATGAAATCTTAACTTCAATTGTTTTGGGTATGACGATATTTTCATTTGGTGCTTCAGCTGTTATTGATAATTTATTACGTAATTTATCTTTAATATTTTCAAGAATTAAGGCATTATTTATATTATACTTGGTAAACCTGTTTGAAAAATCATCAATATCTTTAATTTCTTTATCTATGCGAATTACGAGATAAAGATTTAGTAATATATAAAAAAAAATATATTATCAAGTATTTTTACTTTATTACAAGTGAATTTGATTGACGAAAATGTCATTAGAGAGCTTATTTCAATCAATCATTCACCCAATAAGTAAAAAAAAAAATTCATTCTTATAAAATAAAATAAAAATTTTTCAGTACCTAAAATATTTTTAGCAAATTCATTGAATT
The DNA here is from genome assembly GCA_003833135.1 of Oehlia diaphana. Classification (NCBI taxonomy): domain Eukaryota; kingdom Fungi; phylum Glomeromycota; class Glomeromycetes; order Glomerales; family Glomeraceae; genus Oehlia; species Oehlia diaphana. The sequence goes on along the minus strand of QZLH01001064.1, from coordinate 19,181 downwards.
GTTTGATTTGTTCTGAAGTATCTAACGAATTAATAATTTTAAGAAATGAAGATTTGGCATTATCTAGTTTATCTTCTTGGAACTCATTTTTGTCATTCATCATTTAGTTTATTGTTTTTCTCTCTTTTCTAAAAGAAATTCTGATAATCTAAAAAACGATTTGCATTTATATCTGATGTAACAATGCAGTATTATTATGTGATCTGATTATTGAGTGAATCAGTTGTCCACTTTAATTCTTTCATAATAATTTTATCACTCAATTAAATTTTACCACTCTCTTTTAAAATTATAAGTTTTAAAATGAGGAAATCTTGATAAACATATTAATATATATATGTATTGAATTTTATCCGAGTTATTGAGTACCATTTAAAATTACTGCAATAGTACTGAGAACATTAACAGATCAATGATATAAGTATAATTTTGGGTCTTTAAATAATGTCCAATACATAATAATGTACAAGTCATCTCTTGATATATGAATTAGGTCTGTGCCCTCGTTATTAGAAAATTAGGCATAATCATAACAAATTATAGGAGAATCTGGTATGATATGGAAAATCAAGACATTTACATGTCATTTATTAAAATAATAAAATATGTAATATATGTGTAATTGTTCATGAAATTGGTATTAAATTCTCCTTTATAATAAAATTAATTTGCAAATCTTCGTTGCGTTGAAAGAGCCGTTGATTTTTTATATATAGTTTAATTTGTTAAATGATGTACGGAATTTAACTGATTAGTAAAATTTATAATTTAAGATCGGGGACAGCACTGTTACAAAAAACATTAGTCTCACCAACATATTCAGGCTTTTTTTTGTATGATCAATCTGATCTCAATTTAATCTGATCCGATTTTTTTTAACTTTAGATCAGATTTACAGATCAGTCAGATCACAATTTAAATCTTTGATAATGTACAAGTGTTTTCAATTTCTACATATAACATATATTAAATACAAGATATCAATTGTAAATAAAAAAGAGGAATTGCAAAAAAAATAAATCAATACTTTTCTTGATCACTTCTTCCAGATATAAAAAATTATCGGATCAGTTTTGAAGAAACAGTATATCATTTGTTTGATTCACATCTCATTTGATACTAAATATAGTTAAATGAAGCAACTAGTGAGTCCTTTGGATAGCATACTACAATTTAGGTCATCATATACTTTGATTTCATCATAGATCTGTGGGTATAGACATTATACCATTATTGTATAAATGAGAATTAAATTTTATATTATTATAAGATATTTGCTATTATAAAAATGCTCTATTACATAATTTTAAAAAGATCATGCTTATAGAAAATTTGACATTGAACTATTTTACTTATTATTTCGTTGACAAATGGCATATATAATCATTATCCATATAATTTTATTGAGCATAGGCCATAGGCAGTGTTATACAATAAATAAATATATTTTAATGGTGATTAAATTATTATTATTTATTAATATACTATTATTATTATTGTCATTATTATTCATATTAAATTCTGACTACAAAAAATATTTGTAGGATCTAAAGTTCTAAAAAAAAAAAAAAAAAAGAAAATTTAAATATATTAATAGAATATAGAGGATATATAACAGATTTAATCACTTACTTTTTTACGTTCTTCATTATTTCAATTGCAGGCTAACAAATATTTTTAAGTTAATAAAATAAGTAAAACACAATTAATTGATGAAAAAAGTATTTGAGTTACCTCAGATAAAGATTCAACAAAACTTTCTTTTTTACGTTTCCCTATACCAGTAGTAAAATGTGATACAGAACCATTTGATCTTAATATCTCAACTAAAGCGACTTGATCTACTCTTCTTAATGTACCAAGTGGATCAGCGAGATTACGACAATTAAATCCGTAAGTAAAAGTTAAACTTACACCTGTTTCATACCTAATAATTGATAGAGTTGCTTTAATTGGAAATTTTTAATCCAAAAGACTCAATATTTTAAACTTAAACTTACAGATGATCTACTCTCACTGCAATGTATGGCCTTGGACGAACATTTTGAGCTCTGCAAGTTGTCACTATAGTTTCTTTTACTTTATCAACAAGTGCTTCAATATTTGACCAAGATGCTGAAGTATCAAGATAATCTGATATAGCATAATAATCCAAAAGAAAATCGCGAAGATAAGGTAAACCCTAATTTAAAAATCGAAACCATAAATATTTTTCAATATTAAAACTACAAATAACAAATCAATACTCCCAACGTGCACTTTACCTTTGACATGAAAAACATTCTCTCACCTAAATCATAACCAGAATTAACTCCACCAAAATTTTCACCAAGATTTAAAATTCTCTTTTCATAACTTTCTATTTTACTTAAATCGTAACCATCAATTAAAATAGCAGCTAAACACATTTTACCAGTTTCTAACCCTTTAAATTTCTTCCAATAATATTTTTTTAACACTTCTTTAAATATCGTAGTAACAGTGGGTGTAGCAGTATTAAAGCCATGTACTAATTGTAATCCAGTTTCGTCAACTAATCTAGCACCACTTAAATTGTTAACAACTTTTTTTTGAGCGATTTCTCTTAAGAATAAAAGTCCTTGATGAAATGAGGGAAAATACATTGAAATGTAATGACTATACGGAGCTAAATAATGTAATTTAAATGTTAACTCAGTTATGACACCTAAAGTTCCTTCTGATCCAAGTAATAAATTCGTTATGTCAGGACCTGAAAAAATTGGTGGTGATGATATGGAATGTCCGCTTTGTTTTATTGTACCAATTGGTGTAACAAATTTCATGTTAATTATACTATTTTCAAAATCTCCGTACATGCTTCTCCTTAATCCACTTGACCTTAAAGCGGCTAATCCACCAACTGTACTAAATTCAATTGATTCAGCATTCCATCCAAGACTATAACCTAACTTTCTTAATTCCATTTCCAAATCTTTTGCGATAGCGCCCGCTTCAACAGTTACACTCATATTTTCATTATTTAATGATAAAATTCTATTCATGTGTCTCATATCTAAAGAAACAATCATCCTTTTTTCTTCTTCGACTGGACATTCTAATGCATCAACATAATTTGATCCCCCTCCATAAGGTATACATCCAACATTAAATTTTTGTGCTGCTTTAACGATAATTTCAACTTGTTCATGACTTTCCGGCCAAATTACAGCATCAGGTAATCTGTTAAAATTACCGTATCTTAATTTATAAATTTCTATTGTACTAACCCCATGTCCATGTAATAATCTTTCTTGTTCTGCAAATGAAATTATTATTCCTTGTGGTTTAATTGCATCATAAAAATCATGATTTACTTCCGGGCTATGAATTTCTACTATTGTTGGCTGTGCTAGACATATCGTTTTTAAATTTATTCTTAATGTTTGTTCTAACCATGGTCTTAATTCATGATATTCTTTTGAACTAAAATGACCAAACCTATTTCCTAATAATGAAGCTGTTCCTTTATCGTCAAATCTAAAAAACGTATCTTTGTATCCATATCCATTCCATTTTCTTTCTCTATTTGTACATACCGCTAATGTTTGACTGGGTGATAAAGTTCTCCATTCTTTATATCCTGTGCCATTCAGATGACCAGTTATATTTTCTAAACGACGAGAAGCATTTGAATAAGGATTTTCTTCAGACATTTATAAAGTAAACTTTTTTCTTTTTAAGAAAGAAACATCATTTCGAAAAAAAAAAATTATATCAAGGTAACACTAGATCTTGACAGGTTTCACAATTTAATTTTATGTAGTATGTATAGTCAAAACGTGAATCAACATATTAACATATATTAACTTTATATACGCAATGGGGTTTACTTTTAATCATTTTTTATTACTTTCTTTCATTCTCTTTTTTTTTTTCTCTTTTTATATTTTTCATTCTTAGCTAAAATAATGTTTTCTTCACATTTTCTTTTCTTTTTTTTTGATTTTTCCCGTTTCTGTTTCCCATCTTGTTTTTCTTCATCTTGTGACATATCAAGATGATTTGTATACAATGAAACCTTTTCTTTTTCAGTAGAGTCTGTGCTTTTTGATTCATTATTTATTTCCATTTTTTTTATCGGTTTATTCCAACTAAAAAAAATTTCCAAATATAAATTTTATTTTAGTTTCTTGAGATGATTGAAAAACGAATAAAGTGAACTACAATTACCCATTTAAGTCCAATGATCCAGTTGAACTTTTAACAAAATTACCATAGTAAAATAATGATTTCATCTTTGGATTAGATGATAAATTTTCAGTTTTATCATCATCAAATCTATTCTTATGTGTTGATTCAATATCTGAAGAGGAAAACGTGGTCGAAAAAGTTTGATCTGTAGAATTAGAAGAATCAGTAAGAGAATAAAGTGATTCGTTTGTACTAATAATTCCCATATTATTTTTAGGAACTGTTGATTCTTTGATTATTTTAGAAACTTTTACTTCCTAAATTATTAAAAAAGCGAATAATGATAAATTATTTATGAAAATAAAATAATAATTACAATTAAAGTATGTTTGTTAACATACCCCCTCTGAAGTTTTCGATACTTTTATATTGTCTAACGTTTTTGTATATACTTTATTCCACCATTCAAATGACCAATCAACTGAATCGTCTCCAAGCTATTTCATATTTTTTTAACATATATTTAGAACAAAAAATCTTCTTGTTAAATTAAAAAAAAATCTTTTTAAAACAAACATATGATGCGCGTTGCGAGCAAAGTTCGAAGCTTACCCCTCGTGTATCATTCTTCTTAGTAATAATTATGGGTGTTTTTCTTCCCTCAGCATTTTTTCCTAATCCTTGACCTTTAGTCCATCCATACTTCTTTAACTGATTTTCTGCAAAACCACTCATTTCTTTAATTAATAAAAAAAAAAAAAATTTCGCTGTTTTGCCAATTAATTTATGTAGTAATACGTGTGACTTTGGCAGGAAACTTGATTAAGGAAATTTGATTTAAGATCCGATAATCGATTTTGTTGTAGGGAACGCCAAAAAACTTCAGATTTACAGTATTTATTTTGTTCACTTTTATTTTAGATTTACTTTTTTTTTTAAAAAAAAAAAGAAAATATATATACATATATATAAATAATATTTTTTTAATAATGGCATACGCTGGATATGGTAGAATTGTAGCATATTTTTATACATATTCTCTTTTAGCATTTATCATTTTTCTCATAATCTTTATAACAACTGGACGTTATCCGGCAAGAACCATCTTCAAAGATATTCTTTTGAGAGTTAGTCCTTATGCTTGGGCGGTAATTGGAATAGGACTTTGTATTGGCCTTAGTGTTGTCGGTGCTGCATGGTAATATTAAATATATTTTCACATATAATACACAATATATTACAAGATTATTTTTGCGATGGTGAACTTGGGAAGTTTCGTTATGTTAGATTATCTAATATGATTATCTTTATCTATCATTAGGGGAATTTTCATTACAGGTGCAAGTATACTTGGGGGAGCTGTTAAAGCTCCAAGAATTAAAACAAAGAATCTTATTAGGTAAAATGATAACTTTTCGTTCATAATCATTCTTTATATGACAACATAAACATATCTAACAAAGTTTTTTGTTTTATCTTTAGTATTATTTTTTGTGAAGTAGTAGCAATTTATGGTGTTATCATGGCAATTGTATTTTCAGCAAAAATACAAAGTATATCGTCAACAGATTTACATATAAAATCGAATTATTTTACAGGTTTTGCAATATTTTGGGGCGGAATAACTGTTGGATTTTGCAATTTGTTTTGTGGTATGGCTGTAGGAATTACTGGTAGTACTGCTGCTCTTGCTGATGCTCAGGATCCTCAACTATTTGTAAAAATTCTTGTTGTGGAAATTTTTGGTAGTGTACTTGGTTTATTTGGTTTAATTGTTGGTTTATTAATGGTAAGTAATAAAATATTATTTTTAAATATATTTGTAAGGTATCTTTGAGACTAATTTTATTAAATTATTTTTACAGACTGGGAAAGCCGGAGAATTTAGTGCTGGTTCTATTGCTGCTGCTCAATAGGTATACATATTTAATACATAATTTTATTATTATAAAATTTGTATTTGATCCTTCTTTTTGATGATTCTTTAAATAATTTTAAATATAGGTGTATAGGTTTATTTTTTATCATTTGTAATCAAATGATAATAAAAATTCGTTGTTTTTTTATTATAAACGAACTTTTGGTTCTGTTATCATTTTTATTATATTATTATTTTATTAATCTTCTCGCTAAATTTTTTTCTGTTGTATTTTTAATAGTAAAAACGAGTAAAAAATAATAAAGAAATAATATTATATTTTATTTTATTAAAAAAAAAAATTTTTTTTTATTTTGTTATTAAGAGATAATGTATGTAATATATAATTAAAATTAAATGCTCTTTATGCTAAGAACTACTTTACTTATTCAATTCTAACTTCAACCATTAAACAAATATGATCAGAATTAAATTTATAATTTGGTAAAGACGTTGATCCAAATTCTTCTTTTCTTGGTAATTTTAATAATTTTGTTATTTTCACATTATTATTATTAATTTCACCATTTTCATCAACATCACCTTTTTGATTAAGAACGAAAAATATATAATCTAAAGTTCCTTTAAAATATTCTCCATAATTGGTTATTTTTGGTTCAGAATGTTCAATATTCTCTGAATCTATTAAGTGATAATATTGTCCATAAAGTGATAAACATTTTGGTAATTTTTCAAAATTAGAAAGTAAAGTCGATAATGGCTCTAATTGAGGTTTTAAAGACGGCGAAGATAAATTTTGCTGTAATTGTTGTATCTGTGTTTGTTGTGATTGCGATGATTGAGAATGCGATGATTGTAACTGCGATGCTCGATCTTCAGTTACGATAAAAGATTGTGAAATTTTCGATTGTTCAATTGTTACTTCATCGTTATCTTTATTAGTAACTGGTGTTGATGGTACATTATCAACACCTTCGTTACTTTTTTCTTCAAAAGCTCTCATAGAAATTTCTAATTTTGAAACTTCATTTTCACTTAATTTAGATTTATTTACCATTAACTGATAAATTGGATCATGAGGAGTTGAATTAAAATCTAAGTAAAAAAATATATAAATATTATAAATTTAGCAATAACTTTTTTTTTTTTTATCTCTTTTAAGGAAATAATTTAAAACTTACCACCAGCCAAAAAAGCGGGAAAATTAAATTCTTCATTAACTTTTAAAAGATTTTGATATAAAATTAAACATTGCCTAGTACGCTCATACATACTTTCAGGTCTCCAATAAAGATGTGTAGTACCAATCACAACACCTTTACTTTCTTTTTTATTTAATATACCTAACGCTACAATAATTCCTATGCAATTTGTTACCATTGTAGGTACACCAATTTTATCAAAATCAAATGTTGATTCTTTTAATTTAGTAAATTTAGATTTTTTCCAAGCTATACAACAACCTAATTTTTTTAAAAAAGAGTATATATACATATATATTAGAGAATTTTTTTTAGATACCGATCTCTTAAAAAAATAATAATAATTTAACGTACCATGTCGTTTAATATGATCACCTTTATAAAATAGTGTATCATAACCTGATTTTTCAAATTCGGGTTTAAATGTATCATTATAATTTGTATCATCCATTTCTTGAAAACATCCTATATCAGGTAAATAATGAAATATTTCTTTTATCAATCTCGGTCGACGATTTTTCCATTTTAATGAATCACCACAATTTGGAAAATGTTTCCGATTACATAGTGATTGAGCAAGTAACTTATTTTAACAACAAAATAGAATATATATGTTAATTTTGTTCTTTTGTCATTTTTTTTTTTAAAAAAAAAAATGTTAGTAATAATAATAATAATAATAAATTCTCTTACATTATAAGTCATAATAGTTATACCATTGGTTTCTTCTATACCATCAGGTAAAGTTATCATTTCATTTAATACAGGTTCATATTGAATTTCTTGTGGTTTAGGTTCCACTTTTCCTTCTTTTATGTTTTGTTGTTTTTTCAATTCCTTTTTTTCTTTTTTAGTAGGTTTATTAGTTCGATTTCGCTTTTTTGGTGATGCATCTAGTGAATTTCCTTTATTATTTCCTTGGTTTTGTTGTTGTTTTCCTTCATTATCTTCATTTTGAGTTTTAGAATTTGTTTGCTCCATTTTAATTTAAATTTAAAATTAAAAATCTGCGGATTAATTGATAATCGAATTTTTTTACACAATTTTTATCAAACTGACGTAAATTCTGGTCTATAAAGTTGGTCATGTTAAAAGTGTTAGAGGCGATATAATAATATGCATAAAATCTTTCTTTAAAAGGTTTTATAAATTTTTATTTTGTTGATGCATCACTGGTATAATTATATCGCACTTTAGTATATTAAATTAATAGGTGAGAGTAAATAGATAATTAATAGTTACAAATCCTGAAAAACATTTGCAAAATTTTTAATTGTATCTATGAAAAAAAAAAAGTTGTCAAAAAAAAAACTAATTTTACTAATTTTACTATAAAAAACTTTTTGAAAATTGTCCATTTGATTTGAATAATATAATAATAATAGCTAACTGTACTAAAAATTAATAATATTTCTCATTTATATAAATGAATATATATCTTTTTATAAAAATAATCCAATATTATGTAATACATAATGGAACACATGAAAATTCCGCTATCGAATAAAAGGAGGTTAAATGCGTGATAAAAATGTTATTATTTTACATACGAATAAGCTGTATATGAATGAATGAACTAAAAAAATAATGTCTATAGTAATATAAAAAAGTATATATGTGTTATAGCGGAAAATATGAAAAAATTAAGATGTAATACATTATCCGGCGTTTTTTTTTTTTATATTTTTTGGATATCTATATCTATACTGTTTGATTATTTTATTTAGCTTTCGGCCTCCTCTTCTCCAGCATATTCTTCTTCACCACCTTCTTCATATTCACCGCCATCCTCTTCTTCGGCTAATAAAAGAAAAAAGAGAGATAATTAAAAAAGGATTTCAGAATAAACAAACAAACAAACAAACAAACAAACAAACAAAACAAATATACATACCGGCAGCATCTTGATATTGTTGATATTCAGAAACCAAATCGTTCATATTAGATTCAGCTTCAGTAAATTCCATTTCATCCATACCTTCACCTGTATACCAATGCAAGAAAGCTTTTCTCCTAAACATGGCAGTGAATTGTGTATTAATACGTTTAAACAATTCTTGAATGGCAGTGCTGTTACCGACAAAAGTGCCAGACATTGTGAGACCGACTGGTGGAATATCACAAACAGATATTTTAACATTAGATGGAATCCATTCAACAAAATATGAACTATTTTTCATTTGAATCGTATGCATTTGTTGTTCTACTTCTTTAGTAGAAAGTCTACCACGGAAAATAGTAGCTACGGTCAAATATCTTCCATGACGAGGATCGGATGCAGCCATCATATTACGTGAATCAAACATTTGTGCAGTCAATTCTGGAACTGAGAGAGAACGGAAATCTTTTGAACTGCGAGAAGTTAATGGAGCGAAACCAATCATAAAGAAATGTAAACGTGGGAATGGAACTAAAAATTAAAAAATAAGGTGAACATAAATATGTGAGTGTTTAATGGTAAATTTTTTGCTTAAATAAAATTAATAAAATAAATACCCATATTAACAGCAAGTTTTCTCAAGTCACTATTTAATTGACCAGGGAAACGTAAGCAAGTTGTGATACCGCTCATGACAGCTGATACAAGATGGTTAAGATCACCATAACTTGGGTTGGATAATTTAAGTGTACGGAAGCAAATATCATATAAGGCTTCATTATCAATACAGAAGGTTTCGTCACTATTTTCAACCAATTGATGAACTGATAATACGGCATTATAAGGTTCAACAACAGTATCCGAAACTTTTGGTGATGGAACAACAGAGAATGTACATAACATTCTATCAGGATATTCTTCCCGAATCTTTGATAAAAGTAAAGAGCCAAGACCCGATCCGGTACCCCCACCAAGAGAATGGGTCACTTGAAAGCCTTGAAGGCAATCAGTTGATTCCGCTTCTTTACGAAGAACATCCAGGATAGAATCAACCAATTCAGCACCTTCAGTATAGTATCCTTTAGCCCAATTGTTTCCAGCGCCAGATTGGCCAAATACGAAATTATCTGGACGGAAAAGGTGACCATATGGACTAGATCGAATAGAGTCCATAGTTACAGGCTCGAGATCTATTAAAATAGCTCTATTAAGATAAATAAATAAATATGATTAGTAATGATTGCAAAGTTCGCAAAAATAATAGTTCTTCCTTATAAATTTAAGGAAAAAAATACCCTGCATAAATACTAACCTTGGCACGTATTTACCACCCATAGCCTCGTTGTAATATACGTTAATACGTTCTAGTTGGAGATCACTATCGCCGTTATAGGAACCAGAAGGGTCAAGGCCATGTTCAGCAGAGATGGCCTCCCAAAATTTTTGACCGATCTAAGTAATAAAAAATATAGCGAAAAACAAATCAACAAATAACGCGTCATTTTTTAAATTTTCAAACAATGAAAAATAAAAAAGAAAAAAGTTCTTCTCTCGCATTTAAAAGTTTACCTGATTACCACATTGTCCTATAAAGTTAAAAAACGCGAAATAAGTTTTCAAAAAATTTTATTAAAAATATTTCATTACAACGAATATAAAGAGTTAACATACCAGTTTGTAAATGAATAATTTCTCTCATTTTGATTAGTTGTAATAATGTTTTTTAAAAGTCAGATTTATGTTTTGTGGTTCTTTTTTAAAAGAAAAAAAAAAAGAAAGTAAAAATTTTTTTTTTTTTAGAAAGTGTGAAAAGTGGGCAGACTGTTATATTCTGAGCTGATTTAAATCTATTTAGGATATTAGGGTGAAGGAGAAAATCTAATTAAGCTAAAAAATTCTACGCCAAATACGTTACGTCTGTTACGTCTGCAAAAGAAATCAATAATCTAAACCAATCAAAATAATCGAATAGTATAAAAAATTCTGTACACGCTTATTAGCATTTAAGGGTTTACATTTTTTTAGTAAGCCAAATAAATAAAAATAAATTAACTTATTATAATAAGTATACTTGATTACAAAAAATAAAAACCATGTGTATGATATTTTTTCACGCGGTGTAAGGGAATTTAATGCAATATAAATTATTTTATTTTGTCGTGGCAATTTTACACTAGTTCACACTTGTTCACATTACAATCACAAATATATTTTTTTATTAGAACTTTGTAAACTGTAAATAATTGTAAATCAAAAAGTAAAATATACCCGCGTAAAAAGACAACATCAAATGATGTAATAACCTTTTTTATGATTGTGTCAAATAAGGGTAATCTGCTCTATTAGTTAGAAATCATTGTTAATTTAACTGCGACCAATAAATACAAAAAACTCGCCCGTACGCCCAATGATCAGAGTAACAATAGGATCATTTCAAAAAATCCATAATATGTCATTTCCCGAATGTATACTGCTTATCTCTAATAATTTCTTTGTCGATTATGGTACGTGATGAAAATTTGTGGGATGTGATGCTATGCAATGTGTGATTTTAATTTTGGCCAGAACGAATGGAATGATCTGATAAAAATGAACCGATTGATGCTCATCTGGGACTAATGTATTACCGGTTAAAAGAAAAAATATAATTTGAAATATAAATATATTAATATCCAATCAATTTCAATAGATAAAGATAGTAATTTCATTTTATAAATAACAGATCGACAACATACATTCTATCCGGTTAGTTGACGCTATGCGTTTGCAAGATTTTTTTTAAACTTTGGATCTTTTAATCTCGAAGTGAAGCTGTGAAAGACGTGAAGATTAAATAAATAAATCCAAAAAAAGAATACAAGGATTTTTTGTTTAATTTCTCAATAAATGCATATAATTTTACATTCTTTTCATAAAACTTTCTATACGTACATATGAACAATTAGACAATAAAAGGAAAAATTGAACTGAAAAAAGGAAAATAAGGAAAATAAGGACAGAATAAAAAGAAAATTCTTTGTTCTGGCAATGAAATCATTTTTGGTTATTTGAAAATGGTGAAATGATCCGTGTGATCGCGCATTGGCGCCATTTTTCATTCTCATCCTTTGATTCAAAAGATGAAAAGATTTTATTCTTATTTGAAAGTGTTCACGAGAAGATGACTTTATGTTTTTCTAAAATGCTGAATAATTTAATTTAGTATTCCAAATCGATTTAACATCAAATTATAATATTACTGCGCTTGCATCTTGCATATTAAACTATCCACTCAAAATACTTAAGTTACGTAATCGTAAATCGTATTTGGTAAATAGAATTACATGATGGCGCAAATCTTTTTTTATATTATCATAAAACAAATAAATTACATATAGTAATTCTTCCTAATTTGGTTTTTGATATATATATACACGCATATATATATATATATTCTAGTTTAACTTATTTTACAAATTTTTTTTTACCACAATTAGAAATAAATTAACTTTTTATATTTTATTATTTAAAAATAATAATTTACTTTATAATATACTTTTAATTAAATTTATGTACATTTGAAAGAATTGCAGGATAATCAGAATTTATTAAACAGATTTACATTATCTGATTATATTTACTTTAGTAAAAGAAAGATTCTATATTTAACTAATATAAACATATTATATTAGTGGTTACTAATCTTATTTTAAATACATATTTTTATTTAAACATTACAAGTCTTAAATCTTGATTCAAATTTCAAGTTATTTCAAATTTTAATATATACATTATAAATTTTATCTAATATAAATAGTAAAAATAGTAAAATTTTTAATATATTTGTTATTTTTACTTTTATTTTATATCACTAAATTTGCTGGAAAAACTAGAAAGTTTTATAAGTTGATGTAATGCCAAAAAGGTAAAATTGGTAAAATTATAATAAACTCTTATTAAAAGTTGGTAAAACTAATCAGACCTAAAACTGTTAAAACTATATTATTAGAAATAGCAAACCTGAAGAAACTTTACTGTAACTAAAAATGTAGTTGCAACTGGGTTCTACTAATTGCAACTTATAATTCATCAACTGTAACTCTAAGTTTATATATAGCTGTAATTTTGCAAATATTTAAAAAAAGTTAAAGCATCAACCTTAACTGAAACTATATTAAATCTATTAAAGTCTTAATAAAATTAACTATAGGATTTTAAAGAGATTTAGTTAAATAACTTTATTCATCACCTTTTTTTTTATTAAATAAAATGCTAAAAACATATAAATTAATTATTTTATATAATATAAAATTTTATTAAAATTAAGTATTTAAATTATTATATTATAAAATTATTCTATATTAACTAAATATTTTAGTATATTATATATACATATAAACTTTTAAAATTTTAGAATAAACTATTTTTATAATTATAAAAAATATATTATATATAAATATAAATTTTATTATATTTTAATAATAAAATAAGAATTAATTTTACATTTACCAATGATTAATTTAAAATTATAAAAAGTTACTAAATACCAACACGATAAATTTAAAATAATAATAATTAATAGTAATAATCGAAAGAATTTTTATTAAAGGTAAAATTTACCTCTGTTAAAATTTACCAATATAATTTTAGCTTATATTAATTTTATTTGTATTATATTTTATAATTTTATACATATAAATAAAAAATTTTTTACATTATAAATAAATTTTTTAAATTTATAAATTAAAATAAAATTTATAGAAAAAGTTGTATTTTTTATAATGTTACTAACTTCCAAAATTTTATATTTTTTTATTTAATAGCTTTAAAGTATAATTTTACTTGTATATTAGATTATTCTCAAATTTAAAGTAATAAATTCTTTGCAGATCTTACTATAAAGAAAATTTTTATTACATTGTTATAATTTTTTTCCTTTTTAACTAGAAGTTAAGAAAAAAGTAAGGTAAAATCATTAATAAAGAGCCAATTTTCTACAGTAATTTTTATTATAAATAAGTAAATTCTAGAAAAATCCATATTTTTTTATTTATTAAATTTAAAGTATAATTTTACTATCTTAGTCAAATGAAATTGATTTTCTTTATTAATTAAAACTAAAAAAGTTAAAATTATTTATATATTAATTTTACAGATATAGATATAATATATATAAAAAAATCTACATTTCTATTTATTAATTTTAGAGTATAATTTCACTACTTTGGTCAAATAAAATCAAACTTTCTTAAAAGTTATTTAATAATATAAAAATTACTTAATATTTGTATAATTTATAAGACTCCAAACATCACATATATAACTCATAAATCTACATAAATTTAAGCCCTTTTTGCTTCCACTAAAATAGACCTAATTTGCTAAAAATCAAATTATCACATTTAAAATCTATACTAATTTTCTAAAACTTAAAATATAAGTTATAGTAAGATTCTAAAATAATATAGGTTTAAATTTGCTTAATAAATATAATTTTAGTTTATTCAAATTATTTGTAGATTGGTAAATTTAACAGTTAATTTACTAAAATTAACAATTTTTTTTATTATTATTATCAATAAAAAAATAAAAAATTTATATAAATTAAACTATCAATTTTTATAATTTATAATAATAATAATTAAAAATATGTAGATTATAAATAAAATAATAATTAATAAATTAAATATAAATAATTGTGAAACTAATCAGATGGTTTTTGGTTTGCATTATGCTTAATTTTGACCAGAATTATTTAATTTTGGCCAAAATATAATCCAGACTTCAAAACTGATATTTTTAAAAATATTATTTATAAAAGTTAAAAAAAAAGAATAAGTTAAACTTAAAAAAGATACCAATTTACTTAAATATAAAATATGACTTTGTAAAATCAACACAATTTGCTAAAACTCATAATTATGACTATTGATTAAATTTGCTAAAACTCAAATGTAAGTTATATATGTGATGTCTGAGTTCTCAATTTATTATATTTTTTTATAATAATACTAACCTTTAAATTATTATATAACCCTATAAAAATTCCACATCCTTAATATGTTCTAATTTTATGGTTAAAATATTCTTATACAGTGATAATATTCTTAAAATATACTAAAAATTAAACAGACAGGTTATTTAAATAGAATTTTATAATAATAAATTATTTTAAATTATACAAAAA
>QZLH01001063.1:0-31579 GCA_003833135.1 Oehlia diaphana | reverse complement strand
GTATTGCGATTCATTTTTTTTATATGATTTTAATATAAAAATGTAAATCGCAATATCGCAACTCATTTTTTAATATGATTTTAATAATATAAAAATTGTATTGCAATATTGCAGTGCATTTTTTTTTATAATTTATTATTACTAAAATCAAATTTACAGCAAACTATACATATATAATTTAAAAATAATGTAATTTTATATAGATCTTTTATAACCTATATAATATATATTGATACTTTATTGGCTAGGACTTTTTAGGACCTGGTCCGCTTCTGGTCCAAAATTTGGACTTAAAGATCTGCAGACCAGGTCCTGGGACCAGGTCTTTAGGTCCAGGACCTAGTACTTTACCATCCCTAGCTATATGTCACGAAAAATCACGTAATATTTTTCATCACCGGCGTCCTTGTTTCCATTTTTCATAAATATCTGAGGGGACAGATTTTTTTAGTAACAAAATCCTACTCGTCACGCACTATCTGTCACATATGCTCCACACTTAATTTCAGTCAAGTTACTAATGCCGGTCATTTCGTGACACTGATTTTTTTCAGGTTACGCACTTACGCTGGGGTAGTCGCGCCCGCATATTATTGAAAGATGAGATCATCCTATATCAAATGCAACATTTTTTCGCATCAAAATTTAATTTAAAACAAAGCTTCGAATAAACTTTGCACAGAAAATTTGAATAAACATTTAATGATTTTAATCAATGGTCCTGATATAGAATTAATTTAAAAGCAAGGCGGATGCAAAATGTAAGAGTGAAATTAATTTTTAGTAATTAAACATTTTTAGCGAGTAGGACATGTATTTTAGTAATAAATAAAATTTTCTTGCGCGCTTATTATAAGGCGACACAAAGTGGTAAAAATGGGTTTCATATCCCGGCCGGGTCAGTTTTTGTTAAGTCTCTTAAGATTATCGTATGTTTTACCCTTAAAAAATTTTCCCATGAAAATTTGACAAAAAATTTTGACACGTATGATTCAATTGATTCATGTTCAGTATTTTCTTTTTTATTACACATTTGAATCATTTAACATAATTGTTTTCATTAATTCTTGAATAGTAAAATTAAAACAGATCGTACTACAATTTATATAAATTTCATTTGGAATGGTTTTTCCCTTATTTTTTTTTTTCTTCGTTTTTTTTACTATCTTCCGCATTATTTTCATTATCTGCAGGAAATCCTTGAAGTGCATTTTGAATCTGTGGATCAGATAAATCTACTCCCGGTAAAGTTTGCAGAACCGCACTCATAAATTCTTGATCATGCATTCCCTAAAAATAATTGTAAAATCTGATAAATAAATAAACAGCAATGAAAGTAATTTTTGTTAATTTCTTACAGATCCGCCTTCCATCGACATTTGAATCGCTCGAGCCATTTGCTCATCTTCAGTTTCTTCTTCCATTTGAACATCTCCTTCCTGAATAAATTAAATGTTGTTTAAATTAAAAGTAAAAATTATAGATAATAATAGATTGTAATATATAATACATACCCGAGTTTCGCCTGCTGAAGACATAGCTAAAGCTTGAGCTAACATATCATCTTCGGTTTTATCATTTTGGTTATCACTAACAGTTTTATCAATGTCCATTGAAGTTGGCTGTGTCTCTTGAGTGGCCGTAGCACCCGCAGCTTTAGCTGCTTCAGCTTCCTGCCTTGCCTTCTCTTCTTCGAGAGATATACGTAGAGCCTAAAGGTTTATTAGATTACTTGTTGATAAAATATTTAATATCAAAACACGAGCATACCAGCGCTAATTCTGGATCAAGGTTAGGGTCAACTCCAAATTCAAAATTGCTCCCTCCACCAGCAGTAAATCCAGCAGGAACACCATCTTCTCCTGCTATTATAGGAGATGATATCAATATGTCACTGAGGATATGCGGACCGGGTGGTATTGGTACAAGGTGACTAAATACATAATTAAATTAAAATTAAAAAATTGATTGAATAATTTACATATGAATACATATGAAAACCTTTACCTATTATCACTATTATTCACTGCAGATATAAAAGCTTCCAATTTCGCGGTATTTTCGGCTTCCTCTCCAAAATTAATGATATCCACCGCCACACTATTCTTTTTCATCTTTTTAGCTAGCTTCACTAATGTTTTCTCATCGGCTTCAATAGGACTACCTACAAATACTATAATTCTTTGTCGTTGATTTTTGTTTTGTCTGTGTTTGAGAGCAAGCTTTAAACGGTTATATTTTGTTAGATCGTACGGTATTAAACCTAATGAATCAAAATAATAAAAAATACAACCTGTGCAACTTGAATCCCAGTCGTTAAATTTGCCTTCCCACCAATTTTTATGTTATGCAATGCTGTAAGAATTTTACCAATATCCGATGTTAAAGTAACGAGTACTTCAGGACTATAATAAACAAATAAACGATTTACTAATCATAAGTCAATTGTTCATATTGTTGTTTTGATAAAATTGTACATACCCTTTTCCAGCCATAGTAAGTAAACCTACAGTATTCTCTGGGTTGGAATTCGTTTTTGAACCGAAAATGAGATTAACTGCATCTTTTTGTGCTTCTAAACGTGTTGGCGTATAGTCTCCATTACGCATCCATTCCGAATTATCCAAACTATGAAAAGGTAGCTTTCAAGGTTAAAAAATAGGCAGTACTCGTTGTGTACATATGAAATTAAAGCTAGATAAACTTACACTAGCATAGTCGCTTCGAGAACCATTTTGAATTCGATAGATCTTTGAGCGACCTTTACTTGACTATGCAATCATTAGCCCTGTTCAATTCTAGATCGGACCGGATTGATCGCAAAATGTGCCCCTAAATGATTGGTTACAAAAACGATCAGCGGTCAGTCAAACCGATCCACGAAAATAGGTGGTACCATATAAGATTTTTTTTGTGAAACAAAAATGTCGATCCTTGATTATGTAATAATAGGTAGCAATATTATTATCGTAAATTGTAAATTTGAGTCTTAAAAACTGATGAGAAGAATGATGCTTATAAAAGCTTTGAGAAAGATAGCTATATGCTTTTTGCTGCAAATATGGTGAAAATATCTTCTCTTTATTTGGCTCTTTTGGATATCGCATAATTGAAATAAGATTTCTTGCTGGAGATATATCTTTCTCAGGTAATTCTTGTATCATTGAAATATTAAATGGGATTTTTGTAGATTCTTATCATCAATAGGCGCCTCTTCATTAATAGATAACACTTCTTTATCAAAAAACACCTCTTCATTGACAGAATATACATCTTCACTGGTAGATGATGCCTTTCATTAGTTTTCCAATATTTATCAAGATGTGCTTTATTTGCTTTTTTTTAAATGGAACCGGTGTTTGTATGATTTATATACTCATTTCTTACTATTAAATTAGATGTACAACTTCAACTATTTCGAAAAAAAAACTATATGAAAATCATTAATTCAACCATATAAACAAGTTACGAAGCTATTTGTTACATTTAATATAAGATATCTAGTATTTAATTTGAAAGTCGAACTTTGATATATAGATGGATTTTTAGTAGAAAATTTAATGGTTAATGTAAAAAATGCATCGTGACTTTATGGTCATAGTACATAAAAATTAATTGATACCAAAATAGCCGAGAAAGAAGTTGTTATTCAATCTGGGCTAGTGCTCCGATCCGTAGCGGTTTTATCCGGATTTTCACCCGGATTGAATTTCATTAAATTTCTCTGGAACTATGCTTTAATGTTGGTCTAAATTATAGTCTGTTTAAATCTGAGATTCATAATCTTTCTCAGCCATAATCGTCACATGAAAATATTGATCGAAGCACTAATCTGGGCATCTAAAAAAAATAAGCTTTCTTATGCCTTAAAGCGTTTTGCAGCTAAATTTGGCTGCGATTTACCACTACTCATGTGCCGATCTAAACCGTAATACAATGAAATTCCATGGAATCCTCTACAGAAGTCCTGAAAATTCCGCGGAATTTAGAACAATTTAAGCGATAGTTATCCAATTGTGCTCAATTGTAACTGCGGTTTGACCGGTTAATTTTTTTTCCGATCTGAGCGATACGATCTTAGGGCTATTGGTGCTGATCGTGTAAACATTTAATTGGATGATATTTTATATGGAATTTGGCAGTCTAAATAACTATTATAGATCTATTTTTCAACTAATCGTTTTTCTTAAGTTTTGCGATGACAGACTTTAGCTCTGACTTTCCGCCTCTTGAAGATTTTCCCACTTCTTCAAATACAAATGAAAATGCAAACTTGGAATCTGACTTTTTAGCAAGAGAACAAGCTGTCTTAGGAGCCGATGCGGCTTTATTCTCAAATTCAAATCATACTATTACATCAACAAGTAATGAGCTTGAAGGCTTCCCGGACATTACCTCACCGTCAACAAGCAACGTTTTGAGTCCTCCTGTTAGTAACACTTCTATTGTCAATTCTGTTTCTGATTATTCAGCTTTTCATTCGGAGTTTCCACCAGTAGAGGTTGAAAGTCAGGCAAGTTTAGTAGGAATTTTATCATTAGTATATGTAAATCAATTGGTATATATAATATATATTTTTTTTCTGCAGGCATTGTACAGTAATAGCAATGGAAAGGTTCCGCTTTCATTGTCATCAGATAATAATATAATCCATAATGCTGAAGAGGAAGATCCGGAAATTATCCGGTACATTTAAAATTTAATGATTTATTATTTGGCCGTTTTGAATACATATAAATATAACGTAATTGATAAAATAGACAATGGAAAGAACGACAAAGAGAGATTATCGTCAAGCGCGATGAGGCATCTGAAGAAAAAAAACGAGAAACACTGTCTATTGCGCGCGATGCAATTGATAAATTCTATGAAGAATACAATGAAAAGAAAGCTCGTACCCATGAACAAAACAAGTAATTTTCATTTATTATTGTTAATCAATGAAATTTATTTTAAACTATGAAGTAGTTTTGTTTTAATATATGGTTTAAATTTATAAGACAAGATGAAGAAACGTTTTTGCGCGAACGAGATGACCTTACTTCTGGCACAGCTTGGGAACGTATTTGTAAACAGGTTGATCTTTCAACAGTACAAAGTAAGACAACCAATAAGCATGTTAAGGATGTGAGTAGATTCAAAGAGTTGCTTTTGAGCTTGAAAAAAGACGAAAAGGCCCCTGGTGCAGGTGGTTATTAAAGAAACGAACTTTATTACTTAAGGAATATTTTTGCAAAATTTTACTACAAAATAATAATTTTTTTATGATTAGAAATTAGTGTTTAGCCATAATAATAATATATAAAATAATACGTATTTGTTATCTTCTGCGGACTTGTAAATTTTTTTTTTTTTTCTTAATATAAAAATATGGTGCTATTTTAAGTTAAATTACAAAACACGTGGTTCGAAAAATTATAAATAATGGATTTTTGGATCAACAAATTTGAGTATTTCTCCTACAAAATTACTTCGGCATTGTAGTTAAATTAGTTAAATTCTTTCTAAATGTCCTCACCCACAGTAAATTCTCCAATTGGAGAATTTAACTTCGCAGCTAATTCGAGTCCTGATGTAATAGGAGAACGTTGTAACGTTATAGAGCGTCGAGCAAAAGCATATTTTACTAAAGCTGAAGTAACCCGTTGTGCAGAAAAACAGGGCTCTGGTGATTCTAAGGATAACATGTCAAGAGCGCAATGGTGCACTTTTATAGACGCTGTAGGAAGTAATCTTGGGTTGTAAGTTGAATATATTAGTTTAGAGAGAAATGCTTGAATTTTTCCTCTCTTCAATTTGATGGTCCTGTCTCACGAGATTTTTTATAAATTAAAGACCACAGAGTACGATAAGCACAGCACAATTACTTTATAATAGATTCTTTTTATTTCAACCTTCAAAAGACTTTGCATCTGCAAAGCAAAAAACTGTAATGTTGTATTTATCATTTTTTTTTGGTTAGGTGTTTAATGACGATTATATTTTTCCTGATTGTTATATCAATTCGAATAGGATTTATGTATCACATGTTTATTTGTTTCAACAAAGATTGAAGAGACATATAAAAAACTCAAAGACATTTTAGTGGCAGCATATCAAGTTAAGCATCCTGAAGGGCCTGAAATCAATGCAGAAAGTCAGGTACATTAATGAAATTTGTAATCATATTTGTATAATGAGAGAATTATTATACTATATCATTTATTTGTTTATTTTAACTAGACGTTAGAAGAACAGAGACGTCGTGTTATACAGAATGAACGCACGATAGTCGAAACTATATGTTTCGATTTTCAATTTGTGCTTCCTCATAAATTGCTCGTAAAATTCGTTAAGAAACTAAAAGGTTTTTCTTTTGACTTATTTTATTTTATTTATTTTATTTTTTTTTGTTATTTTTTTATAATTAAAATTAATGTTAATTCGTATATATTTTACATATTATAAAAATAGGCGACAAATATTTATATCTTAAGGCATATAATATAGTTAACGAATGGTAAAAGAAGTTTTTTATATCGTTATTATTAGATAGCTTTCAACAGTGAATGATTTTTTTCTTTAAAAATAAATATTTCTAGTTACAAAACAACGGTATGCCTTAGGTTTCCTCCTGCTGCTATGGCAACAGCTTCAATTTTTCTTGCTACAAAATTATTGCACCGCGAAAATTTCCCATTCACAATTCACAATATGCCTTGGTATAAGATTTTTTTGGTTAAAATTGAAGATATCGAAGGTAAAAAAAAAAGCGCTTGTATTATTATGAATTTCCATCAATTCTCATTTTTTCAAACTATTTATAGAAATAAGTTATCTTATTTTGGATCATTTTATATTGGAATCATCATCTAACCCCGATGATCCAGCTAATGAGGAATATACACAATTGAAATTAACTATAAGTCAACAAGCTAAAGAGAGGGAAGCGGCAATGGAAGATGTAACTATGAACAATATAGATATTGAATCTAGTAAGAATTTAATTTAATTTAATCTTTTTCAAGTATTTGTGTTTTTAAATATTCCATTTTTTATTAGACGGAGATTCATTGCAAATGATCAACGGAGCATCAAAAGATCACACCGTCCGCTATATGTTTGCGACTGTTCCGGAAATACATTTTGTTTAGTTATATGTTACTGAGTAAAAACGATAAGCGAAGGAGAAGAACGAGACGGTCCTCGATGGGCAATCACGTGATTATTTATGAATTTGTTTGAAGTTTAACATTAATAAGAATGGTAAAATAAAAAATTTCTTTTTATCTTTGATTAAGAAAAATCTAACGATATGTTCTATGATTTCTTATATTACTATAACATTTATAAGATTTTTCTCTCTTTTCTTTTTTTTTGTAGATATAAATGTATCAATACATGAGCACACACTGTTAGTATTTGGAGAAAGGATACTCTCCTTAATTTGTAAATAAAAATTTAGAATATAAATATGTTTAACATAAATATTATATAAATAATAGAGATGATTTTGTAAATACTTTTAAATGACAATTTATTATTGATTCAATTCATATTTATTATATCAAATACGAAGATATCTCTTCTGAACCAGTCTTAACGTGATTTAAAGTATTCTAAAAGTACGTTCCTAGCTTCAGAATCTTCGCCATAATCTTTAACAACTACGCAAGAACAAGCTACTACCTTACGGGGATTACCTTCTCTATCAATTTTACACAATCCGGCCCATTCTCCTAACTTTTTGGCATCACTTACTTTAATTAATTGAATATTATGTTCACTACATAATGCTTCAACAAGTTTAATATATTCTTTTTCGGTACAAGTTTCGACAAGGACACATAAGAAAGCTTGACGCCTGTTATTACAAAAAAGATCGGGATTATTAGGAAATTAACGCCCTAAAAAAAAAAAATTTTATGACTTACCTATCCAAAGCCTTGGCGCATTCTCTCAATCCTCGAGCGAGACCGTCAACGACAAGAGCACGCTTTAAAACGTCCTGAAGAGCATCTTCGACGGTCTTTAATTTAAAAAGAATCAATTGATTATTTATCAATAGAATCATATCGTATCAATCTGATATTCCTACCATTTGGCCTTTAGCAGGAGTGTCAGAGTTAACAAGGATTTCTTCCTGTTGATTTGCTCCATCTCCAACTACATCTTCACCTTCCGATCCATCATCTCGGTCTTCTACCATGGGTGGCATTTTCTAAATTTTTTTTTAGTGTTTTTTATAACGGGTATCCAGACGTCCTCACTTAAAAATGATATAATTAATATATTGATTATACTATCATTAAAATAAATAATAAATGATAATACAAAATAAAAAAAAACACATACATGATGACTTTTCTCTTTTCCCCTAAAGCAAAGATGGATAGATGAAATTGAAAAAAAAATAAAAAAAATAAAATCTAAATAGATCTCGATCTGCAAATCATGAAAGTTACAAAAATCTTGCTGATGATAATTTGGGCCACATTTTGTATAATGCGGCTAACTGTCGATCTTTTTCACATTAAACCAATTTTGAATAATAATAAATACCTTTGTGCATATTTGTAGTACGTAATCTTATTGATGAAATTTCAATAATCACTTTTTATTATTATGCAAATTATGCAAATTTAATAATACCGATCTCCACATAAATTTTAATAATAAAAACAATTTTAATTAAGTTTCAAATTTTTTTATTTATTAATTTTTTATGAAACAGAAATAAAAAAAAGAAAATATATATAAGGGGAATGTAATAAAGGGGATTTTAAAACTAATCACAAGAAAAAGAAAAATTTAAATGCACAATACGTTCAATATAACGTTTAACCATCACACTATAAGTAATCAACGATAATTTCTATCTAATTCAATTACGAAAAAGTATAATAAAATGTATTATTTTTTATTTTAATTTTTTCTCCAATCTCTCCAGTATTAATTTCTTCAGTTCTTAGTTTCTTATTTAATTAGAGGTCTTTGCTTTCTTTCTTCGTTGAGTAGATGAAGGAGCTGCAGTATCATAAATATTATTTGGATAAGTTACCGAGTTATTAGAATGGCTTGAATGATTTGTGTGATGAGATGATGGAGCGTAAGGAATAGTTTGGTGATTTGAAACGAATTCATATTCCATATTATCCACGAACTTTTTCAATGTGTCAAAGACCTTATTGTTGAATCTGATATCATCATGTTTGGCACGAACATGTTTCTTCATAGCTAAAAGACGATTTTGGTATTGGAAGATCGGTAACTTGGGAAATTTAGCGATCATGTAAGTTAAAAATACAAATTCCACTGGAGCCAATCTATGATCACGATGAAATAATTCAGCATCGTCTTCGATCATCTCTTCTATGGTCGTATAAATTTGTTTAGCCAATGCCTTAAGACCTTCAGGAACTTCGCGATCTTCTTTCAAGTATTTAGTAATTGTGGCAGGAGTTGCATTGAATTTTTCCGGTTCAGTTTCAATCATGTGTAAAGATTGAGTAATAAGTTGAAAAGGCCGAGCGCGTTTATTATCCATTATGGAAGAAAGAGTGGAATGTTGACTGTAAATTGTATGAGCGAAATCAGCCATTGGACTGCTAATTGCTTGAAGTTTTTCAGCAGGAGTTAATGCAACTCCCAGTTGTACACGGCTGAAGATTTCTTGTTCTTGGTGTAAAGTAAGATCATAATACTCAACTAAATAATATAAGATAAAATAATAATTATTATAAATTCTTAAAGTGATAATAAGAAATCTCATTACTTTTATAGGTGATGTTTGTGATTACGATCATCATCACCATCACCAGAATATTTTTTTGAATCTTACCACAAAGAAGCTCAGAACAATCAAACATTTCACGTTCCGCTTCTGTCAAAGAACGTCTATTATTAAGATTTCTATAATATCGCTTAGTTATATTGCCATCAGAAGGGCTAAGATGAGGGATTTCATTATCCATGAATCTGTAATTCAGATTAATAAACGTATTTGTTGCGTAGAAAATTAATCATGTCTAAAATATTGTGAATTTAAGATAACTACTTACTTTCTGATAGCGGTAAGGCGTTGTTTACCGTCAATACAAACGCGCATCCATCTTTTACTATCCAGTTTTTTACAAGAGAAGATTATAGGTGGGACATAGAAGTTATTAAGCACAGAGTCAACCAAGTGTGACTGCTTGATTCCTGTCCATACTATGTCTATCATAAAATAGAACAAAAGAAAATAAGTAAAGCTAAGCGTATAAAGATTTGTTTATTTAATTACCCTACTGCGCCACATTCGTTTATTCTTTAAGTATGCATACATGCATTTTTTTTTTTTTGTAGTAATATAACGAAATGTAGAATAAAACAAACAATATTCTCGCATATTTTTTAAAACTGGTCAATATTACTTCATACATACCTCTTTGAAATTCAGGATTCAAGTCAATCATACCCATTTGTAACCAGTTATATAACTTATACATAGTATGGGTAACATTTCTTGGTTTTGTAAGTGCTTCATCCATAGTTGGCTCCAGCTTGACAAATTTTTTTTATAAAAAGAAGGGAAAAAAATAGAAGTTTCTTTTGTAAAATATAAAATAAACAATAACTTTATTATTATTATTTTTTTTCCAGGAGAAGAAATTATCCTTATAAACTATAAATAAATGAGAATTTTTTCTGAAAAGAGCAATTATTTATTTATTTATACAAAAAACAAATTTATTAAATGATTATTTAATATGAAAAAAGTATGATGAAAAGTTGATGGAAAGTCTATGTAGAAAATAATCACTCTTTTATATCACATTCAATAATCAAATGGAATTTGTTTTTTTTCAAAATACATAAACTTGGATTAAGAAGGGAAAAAAGTTAATAATATTAAATTAACAAAAGTAAATAAGTCATGTGAAATACTATATTTATCTCAAATATATTATTTATTATATGAAATTCCAGCCGTAGTTTTTGACCTTTACAAGATCGACAAAAATACAAATAAATTTTGAAATTCAAACATATTTATAATAAATTTCTAGTGAAATTTAACTAAACTAATTTCGGTCGAGAGAGACCCTTAGCAAAAACAAATAATAAACGCAGAAATTATTATAAACAATCATTAATTGCAATTCGGAATATTATTGTTAGGTAAATCGCATTATTATTTTGTTAGTATTGTACAATAAAAAAATCATACTTATTACAAAGATTATATTGTATCTATACACAATATCAAAATTGGTAAGAGCTAATTGTTCATTAACTTATAAATAACACATTTTTTCTAAAATTTTATCATATCGATTAAACTACAATTCAACATTCCGAAAATTTTCACCTTGCAAAAAGTAAGATAATACAATGCAACAACAGGAAAAATTAATATTTGATGGAAGACATACACCGCAAAATATTTCTTCACATAGTTTTTTTTTTGGGGCAGTATTTGGAGTATGTTTTGCAATAGGTTATTATTCAGAAACAATTCCACAATTAGGAGTATTTCTTTCTGCTTTAGCTTTATTCCATGAATTAGAATACATGATGACAGCTCTATTTAAACCCGACATTGTAAGTTTAGATGGTCAGTATTATGATCCTATTGCGAATTATGGATTTAAATATTTTAACTAATATAATAATATATTTATCGGTTTTTTTTTTAAAAAAAAAATAGCCTTTCTGTTGAATAATGGAAATCAGTATAATATTGCACACGTAGCAGGAATTACGGAATTCTTGATAGAGCTATATTTATTCCCCACGTTAAAGTATATTCGTTTTATACGTTATATAGGTAAGTTATCATAGTGATCATTATGTGTATGAAAAGTATCTTATTTTAAATAAAAAAACATATACTTTTGACCTAATAATTATAATAGGGTTCATCATAATGGTAATAGGACAATTAGCAAGGAGTCTTGCTATGTGGCATGCTAAATCAAATTTTTCTCATAAGATAGCATATCGTAAAAAACAAGATCACGTATTAGTCACAACGGGGATATATGCTTACATGAGACATCCTTCATATTTCGGTTTTTATTGGTGGGCTATAGGAACTCAACTATTACTTTGTAATCCTATTTGTTTAGCCGGCTTTTTTTTTGTATTACACCGATTCTTTAAGGATAGAATTGAGGAGGAAGAACCTTTGTTAATTAATTTTTTTGGTAAGGACTATATCGAATACAAAAAGAAAACTCCAACTTATATTCCTTTAATCAATTAAATCTACTTTAAAATTATTATATTTATAAAATGTACACAATGAAGAGTAAATGTAGTATATCTTTAAAATGTTCTTAGAAATAAATTATTATTAATACCACCAAAATCGCCAATATAATACTAATATAATTATAACAAAAATAAATACTAATGGTCCATATTTACGCAAAAGCAATTGCAAATTAAGATCACGTGCCGATTTCTTGTATTTTTGAGACTCGTATCGAAGTTGGTCTGAAAGTGAACTCATCTTTTCTAATCCTTCCCCACGCCACAAAACATTCTCCAAATTTTTTGTCATAATATTAGCTACTTCGTTCAATTCTGTATTTAGTCGATCCAGATTATGTTGCGTTCGTGTATTCTGGTATACTTTCTTTGTTTTTTGCATAAAAGTATCTAAAAAAACCCACAAGATATTAATTACATTTTCTAAGTAAAGAACATTTTTTAAGCTTAAATGCTAGTTACCAAATTTTACAAAAGCGTAAGGTCTTAAATTTTTCTTTTCTACTTCATTCCCATAGCTCATTGAAAATTCTTTTGCGAGCTCTTCCAAATAGCTAAATGCAAACTGCCGTGGATATGACCGCTCACAAATTGTCATATAACATACTCCATTTTGAATCAAATAGCTATATAATAAAGCAATTTAGTGTTATGGAAAAGTAGATACAAATTATACTTTATTCACTTACTGAAAATAATAGTTTCCAGACTCAATAGAGCACTTTTCTTCAGAATTCTCATTCATTTTTTTAAAAAGAAGCTTGGCTTTGTTCTTATAGTCTGCGAGTTCTGCTTCTCCATTCTATTTTCAAAAGCGAAAGTATTTAATAAATAACACTTCTCAATATTAAATCAAATCGTGTTTGTATTATAAAAGAAGGAATTAACACCTGATCATCATCAACCGAGGCCGCTAACGGAAGTCCTATAAAATAAAAACGGTTCTTTCAAGTAAACTAAAGAAAAAACTCACAGTATGATACAAAAAATCCTCAAGTTTACCGTCAGAAACGCGAGCGATTACTGTATGCTTAACCATCCTCCGTTGATAAATATAAAAATTAAGGTAAAATATTAACAATTAACTTTTTATATCAGTGAAAATGCTACACAAGGTTGTAAGTTGACATCAGCTTCATCTGTCAAATGTTGATTGGCTAATACAAAAAATGTTCCTGCTTAAATGCGGAACATTCCTTTTTGGAATTAGGCTATTTCTAGATTTGATATAAATATAATTCATTTTTTTGTCCATATCATAATGCGGACTTTTTTTTCATTATTACTAGTAGATACATGTCAACGACTTCAGCCTCAACAATTGCGGCGAATAGTGATTCATCATCGATATCATCACTAGCCGCTTTATCACAAAATTCAGAAAGCGAAATTGAAAGAATTTCGCGTATCAGAAAATTATTTGAGGAATTGGATTATGATAAAACTGGTATTTTAGAACGCAAAAATATTTTAAAAGGACTTAATAGATTGAAAAATCATCCTTCAAAGAATAAATATGCTTCAGAATTGTTACAGAGATGTGATGTATCATCGGATGGTGTTGTGGATTTTAATGAATTTAAAGCTTTCGTCGAGGAAAAAGAAAAAGAATTATTCAAATTATTTTTAGAAATCGACAAATCAAATGATATGAAGTTACAACCTGAAGAATTAGAGATCGCATTAAGAAAATCTGGTAAAAGTCAAATTCGTTAAATTGACGCAAACTTTTTTTTTTCTTATCTAGCATTTGCTTGCTAATCCATTGAATCATTTATAAGGCATTAATTGTACACAGGCTGAACTAAAGAAATTCATTAATACTATGGATAAAGATCAAAATGGTGTTATTGATTTCTCTGAATGGAGAGATTTTCTTTTGGTAAGAACTTTTCTTTTATACAATTAGTCATGTGATACAACCAGATTCATATTTCTATGGAATTACAGCTTCTTCCTCGGGAAACAACAATGTCAGAAATTTTCGAATACTACAAAGTCATAGCCCAAGTTAGTATGGATGGCGAAGTAATAATACCACCAACTGATCCAAAATATCTTCTCGCTGGTGCGATAGCTGGTGCAGTAAGTCGTACTGCAACAGCTCCACTTGATAGACTTAAAGTTTATCTTCAAATTCAAACCACATCGCCTCAACTTCTTACGAATACAGT
Source organism: Oehlia diaphana (assembly GCA_003833135.1). Taxonomy (NCBI): domain Eukaryota; kingdom Fungi; phylum Glomeromycota; class Glomeromycetes; order Glomerales; family Glomeraceae; genus Oehlia; species Oehlia diaphana. Next base: position 17,168 of record QZLH01001063.1, on the reverse strand, counting down.
CAAAAACATGATTGTTCAAAGTGAAACGCAAGCATCAAAAAGATTAGTGTCCTCCGCATCTAATAGTATTACTAATGCTATAAAAAGCATATATTTAAGTGGGGGATTGGTTAATTTTTTTCGTGGTAATGGACTAAATGTTGCAAAAATTGCACCAGAAAGTGCAATAAAATTCTTTGCTTATGAACAATCTAAGGTTGCTGTTGCAAACCTAATGGGAGCAAAGGACACTGATTCGATAGGAATGTCTGGACGTTTCCTTTCAGGTGGTCTTGGTGGTGTTATATCGCAGTTTGTTATATATCCTTTAGAAACAATGAAAACTCGTATTATGAGTTCATCAGGTTTATCATTAAATACGTCACCTGGTGGAAGTATTTTTCTAAAAACAGCGAGTGAAATGTGGAAAACACAAGGACTTCGTTCATTTTATAAAGGATTATTACCGGCCTTAATTGGTGTTTTTCCTTATGCTGCAGTGGACATGAGTGTTTATGAAGGTCTTAAATTGGCTTATATTAATCATGAAAAAACCCTTCATAATGAAAAGGCGTCGAGTGTTTTTGTTTCTTTAGGTTGCGGTATGATTTCAGGATCTATTGGCGCGTCTATTGTATATCCTTTAGCGCTTGTGAGAACACGGTATAATAATCAATTTACATTTACTCTTTTACATTCAAAGATATCAAATTTTGATTTTATTTTATTTTCTTTGTTAGGTTACAAGCACAAGGAACCCCTGGACATCCACATACTTATACCGGAGCATTTGATGTAATTAAAAAAACTTATAGTAAAGAAAGATTACGTGGTTTTTACAAAGGGTTAGTACCAGCATTAGTGAAGGTAAATAATTAACAATTAATATTATCTGAATAGATTTTCTTGGTTGATAATGGTATTAACAATTTTACTGCTAATAGGTTGTGCCCGCAGCAGCGATTACATATATGGTTTATGATAAAACTAAAAGTAAATTAGAATTAAAATAAATTATAGACACTATCACACTAAAGATAATAAATAATTATTTATTCTTAATATATTGATCGATTTCCCGATCACTCCTATAGATTTATAATTCAAAGTTTCTTGGTGTAAAATACCAAATACTTATTTATTAGTTTAAATTTAAATTTTGATAATTTATCTTTTGCGCATATGCATTTTAACGTGGCTATTAATTAATTTTTAGCTGAGGTTAAGATTAGAGAATAGAGTTTAGATTTACAGGTTAGGAAATTTGTTATATTTCTTATGTTAATTTCAAAAAATAAACTGGGTTCAGTCTGATTTTGATTATTGAATCCATTACGGCATCAAGCTTTAAAATTAATTCTATAACTGATAATATTTGAAAGAAATCTATCACAAAAAATTATATAATTCACTATTACGAGAATTTTGATCATGGAAGATAAATTTCTACGAAAGTTAAACTACCTGTAACCTGGATAATTGTTAAAAAATATTGTGTATATATTAATTTAATTAATTAATTTTGTAAGTTTAGAAAAAAAATCAATAAAAATCGGATTAATTGTTTCACTTTCCAAATATCTTTTTTTCATTAAACTGCAAATAATTGGTAGGAGAATTTTTACAAAACAATATTTCATTCTTAGTTTAGATCTTCTTTTTCCTCCCTTAAAAATAATTCTAACCAATAAAATAGCTATTTCAAAATATTAGAAATAAATTAAATGAAATGTGTGTAGTTTTAGGTGATGAATAATATTTATTAAAATTTATAAGTAAAAATCGAAGGCACGAATAATCTTTTTTTTTTTTTAAAAAAAAAAAATAATCATCATCATTGTTCATGTGGTTTATTTCCAGTTTTAACAATTTCTAATCCTTCAGATAAATCTCTTTCAAATTTTTCAATATCCATTACACCTTTAACATCAAACCAATTTCCAAAAGATTTAGAAATTGTATATTTAGAATCTTTTAATTTAATAGATGAGTCTTGTTTTTCTTTTTCAACATATTCAAAAATAATATTATAAATATCAGAATATCTTTTTGTATTTGTTTGAATTGTAATTGTATATTTGTTGTCATTTTCCACACAGCTTCCTACAAATATAATTTCCTTTTCATATATAAAAGAATACAAAATAAGTAGTGTATTCAATACAAAATATCTAAATTATTAAATTATTATTAAGTTAAAGGGAATATGATTTTGTATTAAGACAAAAATTCAGATTAAATAAAGGATACGCAATGATACATATAAATGTTACTTCTTTTGCTTCATTGAATGGTGTTATATGTCCATAATATCCGCCAGACAAGGCAAAACCACATGCTAAATATCCCAACACTAATTTGACATCAGTATGAGTGTTGTTCTGACGAAAGTTAGCTTTGCTTTCGAAAAACTATTCGTGTTAAAAATATATGTGCATTTGTTATTACTAATTAATTTAAAATTTTAACCAGTTCGTTAATAATATATATAAACCTTTTGAATATAATCGTCACATGCATTTTTCAAATCTATCAAGTTTGAATTATTAACAATAATTGGCTCTTCCTTTTCGATTGGTTTTTCTTCTGTTTTTGAGTTTTCCTCTAATGTTTTACGAGAAAAAAAAGAGCTGAATGTTAAAACAAAGAAATAATGATAAAACAAATACTTTTGAAAGGGATTTTTAAAGTACCCTCAGTTGAAGGAGCTAATGGTTTAGCTTCAGTTTCTTCTAATATCTGCCCCATTATCTGTCAGATAAAAAAGTAAAAAAGCAATCATATATATATTTTATTCTCAGTAGTACGTGCTATGCATTTATTGGATATCTATGTATTACAAAAACGTTATACAGGATTTTAAAGTTTAAACTGATTGCTATCAGAGAAATCAAAAAGGAAAAAGCCACTCTCTACCACTAAGCCTTTGCTTTAGTTCCTTTATTTTGAGGTTGTAAGAATTATACATTGTTTAAAAGACCAATATTATTCCAATATTCGACTTTTTCACATAAATGCATATTTAAATTATATTTTAAGTTATAAAAAATTAATTACAAATCTATTTTTCTGGTGACTTTTTAGTTTTATGTGCTGCATCTACTAATTTTTTCAAGACATCCTTCACATATTTCAATCGATTCAATTCCACAGAATTAGAAATTTTCAAAAAATTTGTGATTGTATACGTCTTTAATTCATTTGCCTCATTAATATATGTTATAACATTCCCTTCCTCTGATATCACAATTTTCACGTGATCAAAAAAATTAACCTACATAATTTGAAGAGCGCTTGAATTTTTTTTTTAATAACTTGTTTGGAGATAATTTTAAAGACGACAAACCTGTACAATACGATTGCTCAGCCTGAACATCATTGCGTGGGGTGTTCTTTTAAATTTCGTGAGAAATTCCATATTATGAGTTCGATCTTTATCAACGAAAGTATATGAATGTGTCCTTCTCGAAAGGGTTTCATTCATATAATTACGAAAGTTTCTCAACAAGTACATTTTCTTTTGCAAATCTTTAGGACAATCAGCTACTAAGTATGATTTACGTGTTGGAATTATTGAAGTTGAGGAGATTCGATTATTGTAAATGTATTCGAAATTACTAAACGGAGCATACGAACTTAGTCAATTATCATCGGAAAAAAATAATAAAAACATATTGTATAAAATTTACCTTCCATTAGGAGACATTATCAACGTTGTCTTATCGTTAAAATGTACACCCACAGAACTATCAGTCAATTGGTAGCCCATTCCGTATTTATTTGAATAATCAATCCATTTATTTACAAATACATTTGGTGTAGGTGTTACTTTAGTAGAACGTAGATTCGATTAAAATTTGAAATAAATAAAAAATCACTTCAGTATTCAGATACGTACTATCGTTACATATTATATTTTTGGCATTTTCTTGATCAAGAATTGTCCTAAATGATTTTTCAAGGGTATTTAATATTGCTTCAAGGACGCCAGTTCGTAATTTATCTAATAAATAAAAAATATTTCATTAATAACCATATAACAAAATCACGTACTGATTAAATGAGGTTGTCTTGAAATTACCTTGATGAGGAGTTGCATCATTCAACTTACCTGCTTTTTCTTCAGGCTTAACTGAAGATTTAGACTCAGCAGATCCGGGCTTCTGATTAGAGGATGATGGACCAGAGTTTTTATCATCAACTTTTTTAATTTTATCTTCGGATTTAACGATTGGCTTCTTCGGATCGGTTTTTTTAGCTGTTAACTTTATAATTCGTTTTTTCGGTTCAGTCTTATTAGAGGATGATGCTGTGGAATTTTTTTCATTATCATGTTTATTTTTATCTTCAGATTGAACGATATGCTTTTTCAAAGCAGGCTCTATAGATTTTTTAGTGGGTAACTTTTTCTCTTGTCCAGCAATAGCCGTATTTAAGTTATTGCTAGCTAGCGTCTTCAGTGGATGTCTGGTAGAGATTGAATAATTGGCAGGTTTGTTTAATTGAGGAACATCAAAACAAGGCGCAATATTTAATGCGGACACTGGAATCGTTGTTGGTGTCATCCCTAAACTAAAAAACTCATGATTCAAAATCTGTTGAATAGTCAGTCGTTTCTCTAAAAGTAAAATAAACAAATATATATAGGTGTATTTTTATCTTAAAAGAAAAGAAGATACTTAAATGATGTTTAATTACCTGGTTCCAAAATTAGCATTAGATTAATCAATTTCTTTGCTTCCTTTGAGACAGTAATATGAGATGGGAATTCATATTTTAATTCTTTGATTCTCCTGTAAAATGCTTTAATTATTCTAATTGCAATTTGAGAAATAAATAATATTTAAATAACACCCAACCTGTAAATTTGATCGACCTCCCCATCAGTCTGGAAAGGTGGTCTTCCGAATAGCAATGTGTACCTTTTTTTTTTTTATAAAAATATAAATCTCGAATTCGTTCTAATTCACTAAAAAAAAAAAAAAACTTACATGATAACGCCTAATGACCATATGTCAGCCTCAAAACTATGACCATTCTTTCGGTCAAATAAAACTTCGGGCGCGATATAATTTGGCGTACCACATATCGTCCTAACATAGTTAAGACGTAATTGTAATGAGAAAGTAAAATAAGTTTTTTTAAAGTAATTAATGAAATATACTTTTTCCTTTCACCCTCACATTCCAGCTGTGCCGCTAATCCAAAATCCCCAATTTTGATTTTCATGTCCTTTGAAAGAAACAAATTCGCCAACTTGAGATCACGATGAATCACATATTGACTTTGCATATATTCACTCGCATTAAGAAGTTGGAGCATAAAATATCGAACTTCAGGTTCGGTCAAACGTTGCCGTTTTTTATTCATATAGGCTAATGTCTTTATATAATTTATATAATTGTTTATAAATTCATATTGCATTCTTATAATCCTTATGAAATTATCAAATAAACATATACCTTATTTTCACAAAGCTCCATCAATAAGTACACAAATGATTGATCTTCGCAACAATCGTAAAATTTAACAATATGAGGATGATCCAGCTTTTTATGTATAGCAATCTCGCTAAGAAGCTATAAGTGTTATAACATCATGTAATTAGCTAATTTTTAGACAAAGAAAATCATCAGAATTTCTTAATTTTAAGGACTTACCTTGTCTTTATTCTTTGGATTTCTTAATGAAGCTTTGTCTACAACTTTAACGGCGAGTATCTTACCCTCTTTAGTCTCCACTTCATAACACCTTCCAAAACCACCCTGTAGGCATTAGAACAAATTTACGCGTTTTTTTTGCAATTAACAAGAAAGTTCAAATTGAGTTATGTATTATATAAGATATACAAACCTCACCGAGCAGACCACGTCGTTTGTATTCATGGTCAGGTTTTTTTGGAGGCTTGATAATTAGAGGTGGCTCTTTCATAATACGATTGTTTCGGAACAAATTTCTTTTTCCTCTTTCCATAATAATATATTATATAATTATCATGGAGGGTTCCTATGAGAAGAATTTAAGAGCTGCTCAACAACAAATCGAAGGGTATGATTGATATATCAGATATTGTAAACAAAAAGACTGACGTCATACGTTTCAAATCTAGAAATTGCAGCCAATCAAAAAATTCCATAGATCGAATATCAATTGATCAGCTGCGGTTCATGACCTTTTCAGGATTCTTATAACATTTTTGGAAAATGATCACGTGTATAAAAAAGTTTTTCAACTTTTTCAAACGTCGCCAATATATAGTCATAACCATGGGTAATACCAATGCACCAAGAAAAGTTCATAAATTGACAAAAAAACACCGAATAAGTAGAAAAGTACAATTTAATAATTTAAAATCATCAGGAAAATTACGACCCAGTGAAATTATGATTCATGGAAAACGTATATCTAAAAAGAAACAACAAAAAATTGATAGACGAATTAAATTTGTAAGTCTATATCTTTTTATCTTGGAAAAAAAAATTGATCATTATTGTTTTTTTGAAATTAATTTTTATTGTAATGCAGCAACAAAAACACCGAGTGGAAGGAGCAGAAATGATAATTGAGTAAATCCGTACAGGTGAACAAAATTAATTAAATAAAATAAAATTAATTTATTTTAAATTCTTAACAGTTAATTTAATTGATTTTGTTAATTTTTTATAAGAAGATACAACTTCACAGATGCAAGTAGATCAATAATCATTCATTATATTAATATAAATTAATTTTTTTATACATTGAATCATTATTTTTTATTTACATATTTATATAATTTTGTTGTAAACTTTAAAAATCGAAATGTGTTTTTAAGTAATTAAATTAGATCATCGAATAAGAGGTTTCCATTCTTATAAAGAATTATTTTATGAAGTTAGAAAACAGAAAAACAGTAGGCTCAGGTCTAGATCGAATTCTTAAAAACCAATTTTTTTGTTGTTCATCTGAAAGTAACGATCTCATATATTAAACGTTTATTCTGAGAATTATTTGCTCCGCATCAATAATAACTTCAGTCAATTCAATTAATAATGTGAATATTCCAAATATTATCAAATTTTAAGAATATATTAGGTAATGAATGTGAAACTAAAAACATTCTGCTTTCTTTATACAGCAAATCACTGTCCTCTCAATTACATGATAAATGCAATTTTATTTGAAGAAATCCAATTAATAATATTACTATTTTATTCATATGGTAAAAAAAAATGTACATTCAAAAATGAAAATATTAAAGTTTTCAATCTCATTGAACATTATATATAAGTCTTGTTGCATATTCCACATAAATTGTGAATTATATTATTGCGTAATGTTACTCTTACGCAAAAAATGATACTAAAGTCCAATAAAGAATCCTTATAAGTCAGTTGTCGGTAATGTATCTAACTTGTTTAATTCCTGTAAAGAAAGATAATTTTCGTTTTCGCTTTCATATTTTTTTACTATATTATTAGGTGAATTCAATTCTAAATCTCTTTCTTCTTCCTTTACTGAGTTTACTCTAGAAATTTTATATTGATGTCTACGCCAATTAACATACAATTGTAAAATTTTATCTTCAGGTTCAAGACCATATTCCTCCATCCAATTATCATCTTTTTCACAGAATAGTTTCCAACTATCTTCTGCATATTTACCCATACCAAATAAATTTTTTGGAGTTTTGAAATTTGAATTCAGCAAGTAAGCATATGAAAATTTTATTATTCTTTCGGCCCTTGAATTTCTAAATATCAATAATCATTATTATTATTGAATAACACTTATTTCAAATAAGTAGTTCAATAAAGATACTTAACTGTAGTCCTAATGGACGTAATAAATCAGCTAATGTATGAACATCAGCTAAAACAGCTTTTTGTGGAGTTGGATATTCTTCTAAAAATTTCCACATTATTGGCAATGCTTGTGAACCTCTTGTACGATTTAAAAACATTGTTGCTATTAATAGCTTTTATATGTAAATCGCGTCAGTTATAATATTAAGATAACAGTTATAATAAAATGATAGCATTACCTTCCATGGATCATAATATAAGGTTTCTTGTACAAGATTAAAAGGAGATGGCATAGGAATAAATTTTGGAACATAATTAATTTCGATTGATGCAGCTTTTTTAGCTTCTTCCATAGTTGGAAGTCTTGAACCACCACCACCACTTTTAGATTCCTCAAAATTGAAGTTTAAATCTTTTTCTGAAGGATATTCTATCTCTGAAATAGATTCTTCTGTTGCTTCTGAGTCTACTTTTAAATCAATGTCTATATTGGATAAGTTATCCATGAAAAGAAAAGCTTCTTCAGAAAATTTGATATGTTTAGCGGAGGAAGTAGCATTTTTTGTAAATCCCTTTTTGATTGATCTAAAATATTTGGATATTTTTCCTGTTCGTTTGATTGATGTAATATCTCGAGTTTTTGACTTTGTTTCTGATTTATTTGTCAGTAAAGTATCAAATATATCTTTGGTTATTATATCTTTATTTAACGCGTCTTTGAATGGCGCGTTATTCTTATTTTCTCCACTTATGGAACTATTAAAATAAGGACTTTTAGTTTCAGTTTTAACTATTTCACTTTTTCTTTTCATTTTATAAAATTTTAAATAATAAAAAAAGAACAAACCAAAATTTATGACCAAATAATTCTTTTGTAATTTTCGCGCCGGCCAGAGAAGATTAGTTAAATCATGTGATATTCATATGATTACGTCAATGCTGAACTGGCAGAACCCTAGAGCTAGTCGTGGCAAAAAAAGTTTCAGTCATGTTATTCATCACAACTGTCACACCCCTCTGAGGGGCAAATGTATATACTATCTATATTGTGTGACATATACGTCGCATAAGAACATAGCACCTGATCGTATAAGAACGATCTCTGAGGGACTTAGACACTTAGTTTTTTTCGAGTAGGTGAAAAGTTATTTGTCACCCCTTAATCGTCACTGCTTATTTTCACATGTTAGTGCATTACGCCGTAATGCGGGCCAAATATCACGTGACTGCAACTTTTTTTTTGCCATGGCTAGGGTACTATGTAACTGGTTGCTGCTGAATTCCCTTTTTACTACTATATTCCCAAAAAATGTCACTTACTGTATTAGTAGGGACATATAATTTAAATCAAAGATTACTAGAAAAAGATCTAACAAAATGGTTGTTCTCTCCAACAACACAATCCCTACAGGAAAAACCCGATATAATTGCAATAGGATTTCAAGAATTTAACGAATATCCAAATGCATTTTTAAATATTAGTAATAAAAATAGAATAAAACATTGTGAGGAAAAGATTGAAAAAGCAATACTTAATTATACAAATGAACAATATTTTAAAATAAGTAGTAGTATATTCAATGGGTTAGCATTAGTAATTTATGTAAGAAATGAAGAAATTAAAAATGAGATAAAGAGTAAAGAAGTAGAACGTGTTGGAGTTGGACCAATTTGGGCTGGTAACAAGGGAGCGATTGTAGCTCGATTAAATATAAATGATACAATATCAGTCTGTTTTATATGTTCACATTTAGCACCACATTCACATAATGTAGTGGAAAGGAATAAGAATTTTAAGAGTATTATTGAGAGAGTAATATTTATTAATAAAAGTACAATATATGATAATGATTACGTATTTCTTTTTGGAGATTTAAATTATCGTATAGAGATAAAACCAGAAAATAAAGAACATTTAATGAATCTATTAAATACAAATAAATATCAAACGGTAATAGAATGGGATCAATTAAATATTGAAAAAAGAAAAGGACAGGCGTTTAATGGATTTCAAGAAGGTGAAATAAATTTTCCTCCTACTTACAAATATTATGTTGGTAGTACAGAGTTTAATTCTTCAAAAAGGATTCCTGGATGGTGCGATAGAATATTATATTTTTCTAGCCGTATCGAATCAATTAAATTGAATAATTATACATCTAATAATGATTATATTACATCAGATCATAAACCAGTTTCTGCTTTATTCACGATTAATTACGAATCTCTTGATTATTATAATAATAATAATAAAATTGATTTTTTTACTAACTATAATTTTAAGATTGATAAATGGAGATTTATGAAAAAAGTAGTTGGAAATTTTGTTATTAAAATATTTGGATTATTATGGATGTTATTTTGGACAAAATGGACAAAAATAATTGTTGCATTAACTGGTATTTTTATTGGTTGGTACTTTATTTATTCATAAATATATTATTACATGATTAATTTAGTGAACTTCTACCGTAATATTCTCATTTAATATTCCCGTTTGATATTCCCATCTAATATTATTCCTGTTTGATATTCCCATTTAATATTCCCATTATTTAATATCCCACCCATTTTATATCCTATTTAATCCCCGTTTAAGACAACATGAGGAACGTATTGATATTCTACTAAGGATAGATTTTTTTCTAAATTAATATTATTAAAACTATTCTCGTTATTATCTTCAATTGTAATTTCTGCACTAGTATTTTGATCAACTACTATTCTCATAAATCCACGATACATTTCTACTCTTGCATTATGAATATTTACTGTATTATTTGGTTGCAATAAATTTATTTGGTCTATTTATATTTTAATAAAAAAAAAAAATAAATAAACATAAATATAATATTTAGATTTTTTGAAATAATTCAAGTATGATTTATTTATATAACTACCGTTCATTGCTTTCATGATTATACATCCTGTAGAATCTCCAATTAAAATTTCTGCTACTTTAATTTTAGTCCAAGCTACGTAAAATTAAAAAAAAAATATTAACATAATTTTTAACAATAAAAGGATTTCTTTTCATTTCTTTCTTAACACTAACTGGGATAATCATCTACTTCTCCTATTATAATTTGTGCTATTACTTTTACTTTTAAATTTACTTGATGTTGATCTGGTTTTAAATCTGCTACTGGAATATCTATCATAAATCAAAAATTCAATTAAGTAAAAAAAAAAATGTGTTTATAAAAAAAAATTATATTATTACGAACATGATATCGGACCCATTTTGTTTTTTGCCAAATGAATGAGTACTTACTGATAGGTTATATTTATATATGTTTGTTTATGATGAGATCTACATTCTGATCATGTAACGGTGCATTTTTGTAGCATCATCATACATTTTTTTTTTTATTAAAAAAGATTATTCGAAAAGATTGAAAATATTTAATAATGAATTTTGCGATTGCTTCTAGAATACTTGTTAGAAGGTATCTGAATACTAGTTCTGTATTGAAAACTAGTACTTCATTTATAAAAGGTAAAAAAATACCTTTTCCTGTTGCGTTAACGAAAAGACCTTTTCATGCCAGTGCTTTTACTACTTCCGATCAATTATTTCTGGTAAGATTTTTAACAATTTAAATTTTTTTTTTAAAATAATAATATCGGTTCATCATTCCTGATTTTAAATAGCACCGAGATACACCGGAAAATAACTTGTCGATTCCATTCGAATTTACAGAAGATAGTTTAAAAAGAGCGAAAGATATTATATCATGTTATCCACCACAATATAAAAAAGCAGCTGTTATACCTTTATTAGATTTAGGTCAACGTCAATTAGGTTGGACGAGTATCTCTGTTATGAATGCTGTAGCTAAATTATTAGAAATGCCTCCTATGCGTGTTTATGAAGTTGCCACTTTTTATACTATGTTTAATCGGTACGTGTATATGTATATATATTTCTATTAATTATTAAAACTAAATTCTAAATTTATCTTAAATAGAAGTCCAGTCGGAAAATATTTTTTACAACTTTGTACAACGACACCATGTCAATTATGTGGTTCAACAGAAATTTTAGAAACAATTAAAAATCATTTAAAAATTAAACCGGGCGAAACAACTCCCGACAAATTATTTACTCTAGTAGAAGTTGAATGTGCTGGTGCCTGTGTTAATGCTCCCGTATTGACTATTAACGATGATTATTATGTAAGTACTATTATTCTATTAAAGCAATTTTTTTTTTGTTTTAAATCATATACAAATTATGTATTAAATGTTTTAATCGTAAATTTAGGAGGATTTAACACCAGATACAACTATAAGAATATTAGAATCATTAAAACAAGGTGAAATACCAAAACATGGACCACAGTCTGGTCGTATTACTTGTGAACCTAAATCTGGTCTTACTACCTTAACAAGTAAACCATATGGTCCTGGTGAATTTGTTAGATCTGATTTGTAAATTAATTAAACTGTATATAAAAATTTTATTTAAATATATATCTTAAAATATCTCTAATATGAAAATTACAATTTTTCTATAATGAAATATTCTAATAATAATTCCTTGGTATGATATGCATATTTTATAAAAAATATTCTCTATTAAATGAAAATATATCTAATACTTTTAATATAAAAAAATACATTCTTCCTACCTATAATGATTTTTTAATCAATCACTTTAACTGCTTTCGGTCAATTCAATAACTTGAGCACCTTCATCAACGATATCTAACGTTTTTACAATCACTTGAGTGTCTTTTTTTCTTTTTAAAACTTCTGTTATTCTATCAGCAATTAAATCAAAATTATTAACTGCTAAAGCTAAAATCGTTGGTCCTGCCCCACTTAAACATATGCCTAAAAATCCTGGAACTGTTTTTGGATTTACACTTGATAAAATTTCTGATAATCCAGGAATCTTTAAAAAATACATTGAAAAAAAAAGATCAAATCAGTACAAAATTAAGTCTCGATATATATATTATATTTTGCATGTTGTTAACTTAATATAAGCTGAAATATAAAATTATTATAATTACTTACCAATTCCATACGGTATGGTTGATGTATTTTATCTTGCATCGCTTGAAATATCAAATCAGCATCTGGAGGTGACTGCGAAAGAGCAGTTGTTAAAACAGCTAATCGCTGTAAATTAAATACCTAAAAAGGATCATAATGAAAAGTTTTTAGTAAAAGATCATACAGATCATACTTTAATTATCAATATAAAGAGATTAAAGCATACCACATCTTGCCTTTCGTAGGTATTTGGCAATACACTTCTAGCAGTAGCAGTAGCAACTTCGAATTGAGGAATAATAGTAATAGCTTTAATTTCTCTAGCCCATTTTAACTTAATATAATGACCTATCCCATTCGGTACTGTTAGTTCTTTTTGTTTAACTGCTTGCTCATTAGCAGTTATTCCATCTTCAAAAGTTTCCGAATGAGGAATAGCAGGAGCTTCGATGTCTTTAGAATCCAATTCGCGTAAATAGGATGCAACAAACCCACCCATTAAAGCAGCAGTAACATTATCGGGATGTCTTTCAATCATTAAACAATGGTCTAATAATCTATCTTTAGTTAATTTGAGATCTCCTGCTATATCTCCTAAAATCACACCAGCAACTACAGCTGCTCCACTACTACCTAAACCTCTACCAAATGGAATTTCATTATTAATATTTATGATCATTGGTGAAGGAAATCCATTTATATTATGTGAAGCTAGTACGAATAACGCTGTTTTAGTGATTAAATTTTGGTTAATTGATAATGGCACATGTGAGCTACCTTCTCCACTATAAGCTAATACTATATGTTCATTAAAATTCGGTAAATTCGAATGTTTTGGTAGAATTTTAACGGTTAATGTTAAATATAGTGACAATGTAACTCCAAGTACATCAAAACCTGGACCTATATTTGACGAGGAACAAGGAACTCTTATTTGTAATATTTTACTTGGAGAAGACATAATTATTAAAGAAGGAAAATTCAATTTGAGATGATTTTTTTTTTCAGATCCAGATTTTTATACTGTAGTGTAATATGATTAGATTAGATAAAAACGTGTTCGTTTTTTAGTTTCGATTTATGGTAATGACGTTCAACATTATGTACATTATGTAATATTTGTAATATTTGATCAGGAAATCATATCATTGATCAATTTTTTCGAAGTTGGCGTTCCTTTCATAACTTTTTAAAAATTTAAAAATTATTCTTCACCATCCTCAATTACGATATTCAATACATTAAATAAAATTTACACGTTTTAATTCCAAAAAAGAAACGAAAGAATGGGTGAGGTATTTACATTTTTTATTGTGAATATCGTGTAATTTGTGGTTTCTTTTATAAATTAATTGACGCTTTTAAATAAATATATATATTGTCTTAAAGGAATTACAAACTTATTTTAATAAGTTATTAACTAGGCAAGTTTTCCTCGTATTATCATTTTATTGTTTCCATTTGAAAGTTTTTTAACTAAATTATTCTCTTATTTTAATAGAATAGACGGTTTGAAAGCTGTAACCGTCACGGACGGAGATGGCGTTATATTAATAAAATGTGCTTGTTCTTTCCTCTAATATTATTTTTTACAAAACTATAACAAATAACCTTTTTTTTAAATTTAAATAGCTGTATCAAATGATGTATCACCGAGAGTTCTTGAACCAGCGTTATCAACAACATTTTCTGTAGTAAGTGATCAGGTAAGGATTTATTATAGCATATTCTTTAATAAGTCAGGAGCAAATTTAATTTACTTTTTCTTAATTATCTTTAAGGCATCAAAATTAGGTTTGAAGAAGAATAAATCAATAGTGAGTTTATTTGGCCTTTTTCAAATTGTACAATTTAATCATACGCCTTTGATAACTACTTTGGTAGCTGATTCGGGTTCTAATACTGGTGAGATTGTTTTGTATATAAAATTTTTTTTTGTTTTTTTTTAAAAAAAAAAATAATATTTTAATAAAATTAAATTAAATTCTGTTTCGAACGGACTATAATCATATTAAGGAGTATTATTGGATCTTGGAAATGAACTAAAAGAAGTCACAGATATAATTGCTTCGGCATTATCAGAAAGACAGGTCATTGTTTAAAGTAATTTATGTATTAACAGCTATTTTACAAATTACATACGGGATAAACTTTTATACATATAAAATGTAATATATGTAAACAATACCCCTTTTATTTATTATTTACTAGGAACAAATCAATAAATTGCATTAATAATTTTTATACTATTAAGTTCAAAATTTGCCCTTTTATTTAAAGATTTTTTTGCTTGATAATAATCCATATGAGTGTTCTAAAAAAAACAAACTAGTAATCACTATAGATCTCAAATCAATAAGTTTTAAACGTAATATTCAAAAAGTGTTTGGGAGTATATTTTCCGGTTTTTACCAAATAGTTAGAAGGAAATTGTCAACCATGTGTCGAATATTTAGAATCCCAAAGGATAGTTTAAGTTACTCTGTATCGTATACATTATCCCATCCCGAGAATCACACAGTACTATCATAGAAAGAAATGTACTTCACTCCTTCGAAACGATGCTTTGCACCAGTCAGAGGCTACTCAAAGGACACACATGATTAACTTAATAAACGATTTACATTATTCTTTATCACAGAACTATCTGAATTTGTTTTTGTGTGAGTTGCACTAGTGCTAAATGTTTATCACTGTTCACAACTACGAACAATGATCTTGGGTCACGTTTGGCTATCTCCCTTCACATGCATCACGTAGACAAAATTTATGTATTGTTCTACTTACACTATGTATACCAGACTGTATACCAAGTAATTATCAACAAAAAACAAATAAATAATAATCGTGACATTTTATTGCATGCAATTGTCTGATGCGATATATGATCATATTTTGCAGAACCATCATTAAACCTATTTCTATATAAATTCTATGTAAAATATATCTTGCGTAGGAACCGGTTGCAAAAATCAGAATATAAGGGTAACTACTCGGCTTGCGCCTCTGACCACATATCTTTCGGGACTGAGCTTGCATGTATAGCAGAATTTCACAAATGTAATTAACTTTCTGAGTCTATGTCTTCTGATTGTAAGTGCATTCTATTTTTTCTAACTAGAATAAAGCAATGAATGCATTGAGTTTTTGTTACGATAATAAATTAAAAGATGATTGATTCTCTTATAGGTACCCATGTGGCGTACTTACGTGATTTTGGCTGAATTAAAGCTGTTGTTTCTTGTACACTAAGGATCCTTTTTGAATATGATACGAACCATAATACTAAGTGAAAATACATACCATGATGACACCATAAATCATCCCATCCTCGTTTTTTATTGATATATTTAGTATTGTTCTCAAGTTGTTTGATATTTTGTGCGAAACCTTAGGTACTCTACGCTGTACCCTCACAATGAGATTTTCAGATTCCTAAAAAAAAAGTTCCATCTCGTGAATAAATATGTCAAGTAAAAATAGATCATTCTCGCTTACCTTGATTAAATAATCAACCTGGCCAGAAATTGCATCTCCAGTTATTTCATATTCAGGCCTCATACTTAAATCCTTTATTCATCGCATCTACTGCAACATGAGGAGCAATATGAAGTATGATCGAAACGTACTCCGTTACGTAACTATCTATGACTAAGGACCATAATGCTTCAACCTGAATGCCAATACAATTGAAATGTTCATTGTCATCTTGAATTACGCAGATGTGTGAAGTGAGTCTCTGTTATCATTAAAATTAATACCGCAAGTCTTCTTCTGACTGCGATACATAATTTTTTCTCTTTGTACTCCTAAAGTCCACAAGAATTGTAGATCCCAACTTCGTTCCATATATTTCAAGTCAATCTTGAAGCAGGTACAACTATTATTTTCTCCCCGAAATGATATCCAAGCCCCAAGCCTTCCCTTTACATAAGAAGTTGATAACAGTATTAGTCTTATCTCTTCTGTCAATGTAATTCATTTATGGGTTGTAAAAACAGTGGATATAATAATGCTGGTTTATTTTTGCCGAATAAATTAGTAACACAAGTTTGAAAAGGGGTATGTATATAAAAGGCGATTGTTATTCGTACCGGATATGACGGAAACGCAAATGTATCGTTCTTATACGATCAGGTGCTATGTTCTTATACGACGTATATATCACACAATATAGGTCGTATAAGATAGTATGTCGTACACGTATAATAACGATACATTTGCGACGGAAACATGTCATGTATAGAGGATTATATAGAAAACATGTAGCGTACGGTGAGCTATGTACGTACGGTATAGTATACATCACCCTACAGTATACATCACCCCACTCTACAGTATGGTAAAAATGACTATACATACCGTACGTTGATCACTATACAGACATACATAGGCCTCTAT
>QZLH01001062.1:18393-37177 GCA_003833135.1 Oehlia diaphana | reverse complement strand
ATAATAAAATAATAGCAAAAATATTAAAAAATTATTGTGATATTATTTTGAGTTATTTTTATAGACCTAGATACAATATAATTACAAAATAATAACAAAAATATAACAAAAACATTTTGATGTGTTAAATGCATTTTTGTAGTATGTTAAAATTATTACAAAAACATTTCAAAAAATTGACCATTTTTAGTAAAGGACCTTAACCAGATTAATAGATTTATTTAATATAAAAATCATTTATTATATGAAGACCGGTATGAGGACTGGTCGGTCCTCAGGACTGATCTTACTGCACCACAAAAAAATGCAAGATCGCGGTCCAGTCCTACAAGTCCCGGGACTAACCGGTCTAGAACCGAGTAGGACTGGTAGAACTGATGACCATCCTTAATTTTGGATGAGACCATCACAAATTGATTTGTGGTGAAGATTTCATAACGTTGCAATTAATGATAACACAGTACAAACTAATAGGTGTCGTATGTATTTATCTCTTACTATTATTGTGGATAATAATATGCATTCCAGAATAGCTGCAACAGCTATTGTAGCAGACAAGATGAAAGAAACATATCAATGGATTTTAGAGTGTTTGTTACATGCTACTGGTATTGCACCAAGAGTATTATTCACAGATACAGATGCTGGTATGATTGTGGCTGTTCATGAAACACTCCCTTCAACAAAATATAACTATTGCATCTGGCATATATGCAAGAATATTGAGAAGAATTTGAAAGGAAAGCTTTACAGCAAGTATTCTAATTTTGTGAAAAAGTGGAATAAATGCCAAAACAATTTTTTTGAAACTGAATTTAAAAATTGATGGCGTGATCTCCTCACAAATTATCCTGAAGTAAAAAGTTATCTTGAACGTACTCTTGGAGTTGATGTAACTAGTTGGGCATTATACTATACCCATCGATCAGAACCCAATTAACACAACATGCGGAAAGTTATAATTCATTAATTAAATGATCACTTAAAGTTACTACAACATTATACAAATTGGATACACAAATTCAACTGCAACTTGATAGGGAAGAGAAATTTGAACGAAAAGAACAAAAATCTAAAAATCTGACTATTGGATTACTTGATGTAATTAATAGATTCTTTAAACTGATTAATTTAAATATCAAAAAATATCTTATACCACAAATATTGAAAATGCAGCACTGTCAAATGAATGAATGTTTACTTTATTGTGTCAAAAAAGTTGAAAATTGGAAAGGTGATAAGGTATGAAATCACTATAAGTTAATGATTATGGTTAAAATTTAATTTTTATTTAATTAATATAGGTAATTGATAAGGAAATAGATATTCAGAAAATATATAGCGAAGACCAAGAAGAAAAATCTTATAATGAAGAAGAAAATAATAATACAGATCCAATAGGAATGGCTGAAATAATTGGTAACATTAAATTTGCCAAAAATAATTATGAATCTATGATATTAAACCTGAATTCCTTAATCAAATGTATTAATCGGACCAGTATTCATGAGATTTGGAGGGTCACAACTATTGAGAAAAATAAAGAACATTTCGTAGTGATCTTTGGAAATGCCAATCACTTATGCATATATATGCATCTCATAACAAAAGGATTAGTTTGCCGTCATTTTTTCTCAGTAATGCTCAATTCCAATAAAATAATGTTCCATATTGGTCTTATTCTAGCTCGATGGTACAATAGTGAAATGACAAATGATCCACAAAAAGAAGCTGCAATTACCATTTTTAGTAAAAAATCTTCATCAAATGATAGAGAATTTGTATGTAAACATCCAATTGAACCAAATTTTGACATTTTGAATGAAATCCGTAATGTACAGATGTTTTCAGAAACTGTTAAATAAAATTTGTCCCATAAAGTGAAATATAATCAAGGTATAGGATATGCAAAGAAGGCAGTTAATTTGGCTCTTGAAATGGGTTGTAAAGATGAGCTGAACAAGCTCTTACAAGATTGGATTAAGGTAAAGGAAAGGACAATTCGTGATAATTTAAGCAAGTTCAACAAGAAGAACCTTTCAAATATTAGCAATCCTTGTCAGGTTCGTACAAAGGGTGCTCCTAAAAAATGCGTAAAAAGTGCATTAGAAAATACTACTACAAAATATTACAATAAAGGTAAAGAAAATATTTGTGCTACTGCAAATTCATAAGACACAGATCATATGTAAGTAAATTCAATTTTTTATTAATTTTTTTCTAATCTTACTAATTTTCCATACATGGTAAATAGTTCAGAGATGATTTTGCATCCAATACCATAAAATAACAATCAAGGCTCCAAATATATTTCAAATATGGAAATACAAGGAAAATACGTATGTAGTCATTGCAAGAGTATTGGTCATAATACTCGAAGCTGTAAGCAAAAAAATATTAATTAGCAGGAGGTAGTGAACGATGCAAGATGAATTTTCCATTGATTTTGAAAAGTGAAATGAATTCATTATGGGTGAGTTGAATTTATTAATAAAATTTTGAACTTTAAAAATGCTTTATTTGATTTTTATTACTCATTGTAAAGTAGATAAATAAAAAATATAATGATTGTAATGTGTGTAATATGTAACAACTGTAACATATTCAATTCAGTGATCAGGTTTAGCTTTTTTCGTTCTTTGTGTAATTCTATAAATATTACAATTGCGTTAAAAAAGTGTGAAAAAAACTCTTTTTTGACTCTGACCGAAATTATAATTCAGCCAAAATTAAGCGGTAAAAATCATGTGAGATTTAGCAACACCCATTTTTAAATAGTATGGTAGGACATTATCCTCTTGAAAAATTTTATTACCATGTAGAAAAAAGTCATATAAAATAGATATAACATAATTATTTATAATTTTAGTATAAATTTGTTTAATAATTAAATCATTTATTAAAACAATTAGTCCAAGTAGAATCTTGCTTACTTATAAGATAGATCATCTCAGGTCTAATATCATAATGTTTATTAAAGCATTTACTAAATATTTATAAATAGTATTTGTTGAATACAAGATATGTTGAAAAAGTATCTATAAACGTTAAATGAAAGTATTAAAAAAATATTTAAAAAATTAAATAATTAATAAATATTAAAATATTATAGTATTTAAATAATTTATTTTTTTATTACTTAATAAATGCAAATTTTTAATACTTATCAAATACTTTCATTTGATAAATATAAGACTTACATTTGGTTAAACTTCACATGATAAAGGTAAAAATTATATATAAAGTTTTTTGCAGATTTTATTATAAAAGAAAAATTTATATTATATTATTATAATTTTTTTTCTTTTTAGCTAAGCGGAATCCTATTTAAACTTATTTCAGGAAAAACACTTTAAATATTTTATTAGAACTATTGTGATATAATCTGAGTTTAATTCTTTTTCAAGTTCATACTATACCTTTTCTAATGGTTTTGTAAAAATATTTTGTCTAAAAAAAATACTCTTTTTCATCCTCTTATTTCCCAGTTTTTATAGGTGAGCTTGACAATATGCTTCTATTATTACAGATGTTTTATATAGTAATTTTCTTAAGTTATGATATATAGTAATAGCAGAAATAGGCTGTTTTGTATAAGCTGTCCAAACTATTGTAAGCTTTTTTATATAAAGCTAACAGTTTTCACTATTTTCTTAGACAAAATTTTTAAGTTTCTGCTAAGCTGTTGAATTTAAAAGTAGAGGATAGTCTGATTGTTTTTTTGATATTAAGAAATAAATTTTATAGAGATGTTTAAATATATCATTAACAGTTTTTTTTTACATTCTAACTGCTTAGCAATTGTGCAAATTAATTGTCCATAATTATGATCATAAACAATAATACCACATGTTTCTAAAGTAAGTGGCTTTATATTTTAGAAAGTTCTAAAAAAAATATAGGGTTTGAGAATATGTTTATTATAATTATATATATAAAATAACATATTAATTATATTATATTAATATGTTATAATTTATATAATTTTGCTAAATTAAAATAACTAAATATTTTTGATTGGTATATGTATAATATCAATTGTTATTGCCATAATGTAGCAGATATACTGTATATATTTGGATAGAAAGGTGGATTAATAACCAAGAACTGAAATATAAGCTTATAACAGTCATGCAATTAACTGAAATAAAAATTGGCAGTAACATTTTATACCAATAGATAACACTCTTCAATTTGTTAAAGTGAGCTTATCATTATAATTCTCTTTTCTAGTAGTGATCTTTTTAGCTCTTTTATTGGCAATTGTGCTTTTAAAACTACTATTTATGCAGATAGGTAAGCTGCAATTCACTCTATTAATTAGATTCAATATATATCTATGAGAAAGTGGTTAAAAAGAAATAATATATTGATATTAATTAAAGTAGTATTATTATTTAGAAAATAAAAAATAGATCTTAAATTTGTTAAAAATAAGTGGATGTTTTAGCTAAAGAAGAAGTGACATTTTAATAATAATTAATTATGATTATTCTAATATGTGTTACATTTTTTATTTTCAAAGATTTTTAATTGAATAGAAATTTAAAAATTCAGGAAAACCATTTTTTAGACTTGTGTTATGGCAAAACATTTATTACTTTTTGTTAATGACAGCATAAGACAGATATAGATAAAATTAATTGGGATATTACATGATTAATTTTCAAACAAATCAAAGGCTTTAAATGTGATTTAATGATTAAACTTAAGTTTTTTTATTTATTATTAAATTATTTTATAGCTTTCTTTTAATTGCAAATATATTTAAATGCAAAAATAATAATTTTTACACAAATTTAAAGTATCTATTATACTAAAAGTATATTATTAAAATCTCACAATACCTTATCTAGTGATTACACAATTTGGTAATTAAGTTATTATAACAATATTTGAACTTAGCTAATTTATCAGAATCTGCAATAAAGACATTTGTTGACAAATTAGTTGGATATCAATCTTTTAATGTATTTAAAGCTCTTTATATACAAATGGTTACATTAAGGATTTCATACAATATACAAGAAAATAATAAAATTTTTAAAATAAAAACAACTGCATTTTTTACTCAATTGTCTATTTTTTTATTACAGTTTCAAGAAACTAATTTGGATCTCGGATGATTAATTAAAGATCAAAAGATAAACATCCTGACAAAACACTCATTTATAGTGATAGTGAAAAATTACCTCCATTAACAATACAACTGCATACAGAGCTAAAAATCTTCAACAGAATACTGTAATTAGAAGAGAATGAATTGTAGCTGCCATACATAATGAAAAATTTCTATGTGGAATAGGCATTTAGATCCAAAGATTCATTACAAATTGGCCATTTTGGTATGATTAATTATTAGCATAATGGGGAAATTCTTGATTATAAGGATTGTAAGAACTATTAATTTGGGTTATTACAGGATTATAATTTGGTTTGAGAATTTAATTGCCGATCCGCATGTAATAGAGAAATTTATTTTAATCAAATTACTTTAAAAAATTTTTGCCTTGAGATTATATCTTTTTTTATTCAAAGTATTTAATATTAATACTATAAATTTAACATTTTATAAAAAATTGCCAATTAGAAGCTATATTTACATAATAATGATATATAGAATTAACCGGTTTTTAATATCATTACTCACAATCACGTGTTTTTATTCATTAATACATATCCAACCCACATAAACTTTTTTTCCACTCCTCTCGTTCTTAAAGATAGTTGAATTCATACAGTCAACTCTATAAATGCACCACTTATAAGTGCATTTCTACTTCACAAGAAACTTCTGCTTCAAACTTACTTTATATTGCTCTCAAATATTACAGCTTAATCGAAAAAAAACTACCAAATTTAAAAATAAATCAAATGACTAAGGAAAGAACACAAGCGCTCTAATACAACAAGTTTTACTTTATGATTTTCTTCACAAAGATGTTGTTCCTCAATTATTGAACCATCTAGAGAACAAACTCCAATAATTCCTATCAATACTTTAAGAAATACTAAACATCCGTACGTAAAACATGCAGGAAATAGCCCATTATATAGGGAACTTTTCCAAAGATCCAAAACTAGCAGAACTTCTCAAACATTTACGAGAAACGGTGATGAGATGAAAGTAAATGGTGGTGAACTCCTAGGCATTCGAGAAAAACTACAGAAATAATACCAAAAGCAATAACCGAAAAGCTCTAAAACAAAGATTGGTGATGATGGTGATTTTGAGAAGAATCATCAAAGTCACTTTACCTCCCAAGAAAACGAAACGTGAACAAAAGATAGTATTATATAATATAATCTTCTAATAATCGTGCGATTAAATCTTCTTGATAACGAAAATATTTCTTCTAATTAAGTTTAAGATAAATCGGTGGGGATCAGTACTTTTTCTATAAACGTTGAAGAAATTAATCGAAAGAAATATCTTAAAATGCAGTAATGTGCTTTCAATCGAATCTTTTACGCAACCTCCTTCACCACAGCCATTGACTAATAGCAAAAATGAACTTGCACATGTGAAGATTCCTTCCACTGAATCAAAAATATAGAATGAGAGTTTGCGATATTTGCGATGCACCAGAAAATTAGAAATCAATCATTCGGAAACTAAAATGATTTACAGAGTAGATCCAATATTTCTAATGTCGATGTTTCAACAGAAAATAATTTGAGTTTTCATAAAACTATTTCCGATTATGGCGGATAGAGAAAAAGTTCTTACCAAGAGAAAGTTTCCAAATATCTCCTGAGATCTCCCATGTCTACACACCACCTGAAAAAAATCCAAAAGATTTATTGCGAAGAAATGATTTATCAATGTCATTCTCAACATCATCACCATTTGATGATCACCACAGAATCGTGCCGATGAAACTAAAACAAACACGACATCTAAAAAAAAAGCAAAGAAATCAAAAGCTAAACGAAAACATCAAACAAATTCAAAAAATTCAGAGCCACGAAAGACCTTGTTATAATTCCTGTAGTTGTCATGCCAACTCTCTTCTATGAAATTCTCTGGTTTTGATAAATAATATTGCACAGTTAAATCTTGATTTGGATATACTTGAACGAGCGCTATTGTAAGAAATGTAAAGGTGATTTGGTTGAGGCAAGAACGAGAAACGCGCATGAAACTGAAGACTTTCTGCTGGATCTATCTATGGAATCTATAGAAATTAAAAGATATCATCAACATCATAAGCGCCGTGTTACTTTACAAATTTTTAATTTTTTAAAACTTCGTATGTTGTGATCAAACAGGATTCAAGACCAAGGAAAACGGAAAAATTTTCTTCATGATAATACAAAAAAATCTCAATCCAAAATTTCTAAATCCAAAGCTTCTATTATTGCAGTCGCTTGTTGCTCAATTATGTACAGAAATATGGTAATCAAAATCTCGATATGAAAAGCAAGTGGGATAGAAAAGGGTTCAAATATAAGAGTAGAGAATGGATAGCTGCAATGTTAATTGTGGAATCTTGGAATCGGAAAGACATAATCTGTTCATCTTATTAAAACTTATTGCAATTCCCCTTTGGAAATAGATCCATGAGGAGATTTTGGTTTTCTTTTAGTCTATTCTAATTGTAGCTTATTGTAGTGGGAGAGCGGTACTTCTTTAACAATTGCGAGTACTCAAGGATGCAAAGTGGTTCTTAATTCCGGTGGCATGGCATTCGAAATAAAAAAAAAAGAGTCCGTTGTCAAAGTAGCAACAAAAAATACATTGATTATGGTTTTTTCAGCCACTCAATGATAAAGGAATTGATAATTAATCGTTATAACTTGTCTTATACAACAGGATATGGTCATAGCTTCCACATCAGGTGCTGATGTTCTTAATGCATAGTTTGGTGTAAAGAAGTTGGTATTTGATGCCTTTAAATCATATGAAACTTGTATTAAAAAGAAATACCTTGATTCAATCAACATTTTTTGGCTAATAACGAAAACGTATTAAAGTTTACAAAAGTAACATCATCAATCAAATATATGAATTATATGTGAATGGTATGTATGGATACCAAATTGTAGCGGATGTATTTAAAGATTCTACAGTATTACAATAACTTATTGAGATAAGGAAATATTGCCGGAATAATACCCATAATGGCATCTAATCTTGCGAATTTAAATAAAAAGTTCGCTGAACATTTTCCATTTATATGAACGACAGTTGTTCAAAAAACATTCATACTGTAATGTATGTCGAATGTTTTAAATGAAATAAAATTAATTGTATAAAGAAAGAAATTCGGCTAATATCAAGGACCTTTCATTGATTCACCCTATAATTTATATTTGAAATTACTGCTTAATTGAACTTATTGAAATGAGGCCGAGTCCGGGCATATTGTAGTGAATTAGATTAATTCATGGATTGCAATAATAAACTAATAATGTCCCAAATTTTTGTCTTTAAGTAGTGAAGTTTATCAAACCTTATAATTTTAAATTTACGTATCTGAATTGGATTAGATATCGTGTAAAATAATCTCAATATTCAATGTTTAAAGTTATGATAATTTAAAATTTATAATATTATATGTTCAGATTTTATTAAAAACGAAAATTAATCACGCTTTACAAGTTCAGCAAAAATATTACCATAAAGTTTACGCGCATTTCTGAAATTGAAATTGAATTTTATCAGGTTTCCTTAATCGATAATTATTTTTCTTTAGTTACTAATGTCGCATCTTACATAATCACACAAAACGCGGCTATAATTAATGACTTTTTTTGCGCGCATCATTAACTAGTCAGATTGATTGGACAAAATCGTCATCACATGACCACACAATTTTTGACCTTTATCTTTCTGTATCAAAATATTTTATTTAGTATTTGGTTACCCCTACGGAGTCAATTGTAACAATTGTAATATGATCACGTGTTAGTGCATTAAAGTAGGATCGACACGTATTTATGTGTGTGCACGTGACGTTCCTGATGGGTTTGTAGGTTTTTCGAAGGTATGACAAAGCTTTGTGAACACAAGTTATCTGCTTTTGTTTCAAATCTTTTGCTTTTGTTTCTAAACATGATTAATATTAACGATGCCTTTTTGTTTCTAAATCGGGATAAGTCAAATTGCTTAATTAGATGCTTGATATCTTCAGCCCATCGGGAAATGTTTACCTAAATGGTTAAAAATAATGAATTCAGAGTTTTTCTTGTGAAAAACAGAATTACTAACCAAATTTGTTAAAATATGAATCATATGACATATCGAGTGGGTTTTTTCTTATAAATAAGATCAACTATCTCTAAGATTCGAACTAAAATACCACGAAATTGCGAAATGGGTTGAAAGTTGTTGTCACAACAAACTATGATATTATAATTAAAAAATCCTTTTCTCCCTTTAATGCCGTAAATACTTTTCATAATAAACTCGCAATGCTGCTTCTATAATAGACTAATAATAGTTTTGTTCGTGTCAAATATGACATTCGTATCTATTACGCATTGGATTCAAAATGAGTTATAGAATTATAGAATCATTAAACTTTGAACTAAGAGATTATTCCACAACCACGAAAAAAAAAAGAATAACGTGTCTTTTAAAGTACGGAATTACTTTGACTTATGAAGCACGCGAAATGTATAATTTGCCGAAATCCGTTGATATGGAGTATATGGAGTATCCTTCAAAAACTGATCCCGATCATATGGGTTGGTTTATGGAACTAAGGTGGTGGCGTGGTGGTTCGTGTAGTAAAAAAAAATTTAACGAATAAAAAAACTAATGAATGGCAAAAATAAAATAAATAAATCCCTTAAATAAAAAATAAAATAAATCCCTTAAATAAATCTCAAAAAGTTAGAATCTATTAATTAAATTGTTTTTTTTATTGCAATTTATTAGATGTTTTAGTTACGTTAAGCTTTTTGTTTTTTGAGTCAAGGTTTAATATTGTATAATTTTTATGATCCATTTTGGATCTAGTAGTAATATATACAAATATCATAAGTGATATGAATAAAATTATTATTAAATCTGTTGAAGAAGCAAACAAGATTTTAAACTTTCTTTCCTCGTAATTAACATACTTTTTTAAAACAATTTGAATTATTTAATAAAAATATTACATGTTCAAATTATTGTAAATTAAAATTTCGTACACCTGAAAATTTTTAAAGAATTTTTTTTTCGTTGCTACAATTTTGAAGAATTTCTCAATTTAAATAGGTCTTCAAAATATACGAAAGGAGGTGTGGCTTGGTCGGTAACTTAAAAGAAAATGAAACTGTTTTTAACGACAAGTTTATGGACATCGCGTCGACATACGTAACTTTCTTGGTTGTACTTACTGGTTGTCTCATAGAAACAATTCCGTTAGTAACGACTCTATTTCTGTTCTCTTTAGTACGCGCTAGTAACGACTCCATTTCTGTTCTCTTAGTACGAGAGTAGCATTCATCACTTCTCAATAATATTTGTCTTTTCCGTTTCTATGTTTCTTTCCTCTTAGACATGACGCACTTCAATAACAGATGGTTCAAATGCAAGTACATAAGGATAACGGGAAGCTATAATGTAAAAATTTCCAATTAATATAAACTCATTTAACATCTCAAAAAATTTAAGAAAAGCAAAAATTATATAATTCACCAAGGGCTTTTAATTTTTATGTTTTGCTCAATAGGTCCCGGCTCTTCAGCAACTTTGGCGCCTTGATATTTCGGTTACAAGGTTCCAAGGTTCTAAGGTACTTTGTTTTCTCTTTTTGTCATTTTTTCATTCGTTCTATCGTTCTATCTCTTCTTTCCTCTTAGATCCTGGCTCTTCGGCATTTCGGCTCTTCGGTTATAAGGTACGTTTTTCATTTTTTTTTCTCTTTTTGTCTTTTTTTTTTCGTTCGTTCTCCTCTTAGGTCCCAGCTCTATGGCAACTTCGGCGCTTTGGCATTTCGGTTCCATATAGGTGGGTTCTTTTTTTCGTTCCTTTGTTCCCTATTTTCTTTCTTTAACTTTGTTCTAACTTCTTTTTTTTTTTTGCTTCTTTCTTTTTGCTTTTTTTAATATTTTCTTCCTTTCGTTTTTTTTTCTTCTTTCCCTTTCTTCTTTTCTTTATGAAAAAAAAAATATAACTACGGTATATATATATTTTTTTCTTAATTATTGTTTTTGACGCGTGCCTATCATGTAAAAATCAAAGA
The DNA here is from genome assembly GCA_003833135.1 of Oehlia diaphana. Lineage (NCBI taxonomy): Eukaryota > Fungi > Glomeromycota > Glomeromycetes > Glomerales > Glomeraceae > Oehlia > Oehlia diaphana. The sequence goes on along the minus strand of QZLH01001062.1, from coordinate 25,997 downwards.
TTGATACTTTTGCGTCATTTGCGTTACACACTGCGGGGGGAATCTTACCACACTATCGTTCTTGACCTGTGCGATGGGTCTGACTTGACCCGCATACCGTGTCCTGAGAAAGTACACGCGAGAATTTTCCACTTCGGATTTCGTAGTGGTATCTCCTCTCTATTCATTAACTGACTTAATATAACAAATATAAAATAATTTTCTTCATCATTTTGATTGTTATTTAACTTAAAAATTTTTTCAACCTTGTTTAAAGAAACGTACCTACTTTTAATTGAATTAGGAATATGGTCTTAAGCAGTTAGATGACTTCTCAGCAATAATATCGATGGTGCTACCAACCATTTGTAGCATCTTAAACAGTGATATCAGATATCCTTCCAATGCAGATCATTATATCTAATCGTATAGGAAGGGAGCGGTCTTGATAGAATTTCCTAAATTCCTTTCATCAGGATCCATATTTGGACAAATTTTTATTAATCATAGAAATATGGATAAATTTTCACCGTCTTCAAGTTCCGCCTGTAATTAGATAATGTTATATTTGAAATCATAATTTCATAATTTTCAGTGATTAAATACATTCTATCATAAATAACATAAAATAAAGTGTTTAGTTAATATGTATTCTTATATAAAATACTTAATAAGACTTACCCAAGTACGCAATATCACGCAATATCGCGCAGGAACCTTGACTCTGGAAATTGAACATTTATTACTGATAATTATTGTTATTGGTGACGGCTGTTTGTTGACATAATTATTCAACAAAGATTTGACCGATTGTCATTCTATTTATAACTCTATTCATATATCAATATTTTACTTAAACAAATTATAAAATTTAAAAAAATCTACCCATGTGATATTATTATGCGCCCGTTGCAGACATCTCTCTTTCTCCAACCCATCAACATACTGCATTATCTTTATGGTATACCCACCGATACGCTCTAAAATAAGCTAATGTCTCACTTGTCGTGTCTTTAAAGACCTCAAAACAAGGTAAAAGCTACGATATACCTGTGCTCAAACCTTAGGTCGATGAATATTTGCGGGGAATGAAGCGTTGCTTTATTTGTTACATCGTTATCTTCTGGAAGTGAATGTACCGATATCTCGACCTCCTCTTTACTACATTAAAGCTTCTTGTACTTTGTTCCATGGTTCCTTCAACGTTATTTTTATTAACAACGATTTTTCCATTGTGGCAGATATCTTATTGAAAAGCGAAGTACAGTCAACTCTCTATAATGCACTCCTTGGGACCAGAAAAAAGCGTGCAATTACAAAGGATAGAGAGTAAATAACTAGAGGTCATATAAACTTGGGACTGAACTAAAGTGTGCATTTAGGAAGGGAATGCACTTATAAGTGGTGCATTTATAGAGTTGACTGTATGAATTCAACTATCTTTAAGAACGAGGCTTCAGAAAAAAGTTTTAAAATTGTATATGCGGATTGGTCAATACTTGATATGTATCACATGTCGTGAGAAATTGAATCTTAAACCCAAAATTGATATCATGTAACTTAGAAAAAACCTATAGTTTTTTTTTCATGTTTTAGTAATATTTCAGCGCTTTTATATGTTCTTTACAACTTTATTCTTTATTCAAAATAAAATATCAAATATAAACAACTGTTCTGGTGGCGGTTAGCGATGTCTATCTTGTGGAAATATTTTATGCACTCCTTTAAACTTTAAACAAGAAAATACGTAAAAACCTCTATAATAACTATCCCCCATTTTTTACCTAATGATCCAGAGGACCGAATACATGCTTTATTTTACTCTTATTCCGTCATTATTGGTTAATGATGTGGGTAAACCTTTTTAATCAATGAAGAGGATCCTGTGTACAATAAAAATAAAAATAATATACTAGAAGAAGAAATTTATAAATTAATTTTGATAGATGTAATAATGTAAAACAATTTTCTTTTCGTATGGCCATCATCTTCATAATACGAATAAAAGAAACCAATAACATTATTAATGTAATCAAGCGCAAAGGGCTTTACCAAGTCTAAACATTACGTTTCTCTTCACAAAAATCAAAACACACTAAAGAAACTTCTTATAATATGGAAAATGTTTCACCGAAATTGTCAGTGATGATGGTGATGATAATGATAACGATGGTGGTGATGGTGACAAGAATAGGAGGAAGAAGAGGAAGAACTGTACCCATTATTAAGTGACGTGGTAATAAAGAAGGCTTCCAAGTTAAAAAAATTTATGTTGGTATCATGTGCCACATTTATTAATCCTAGATTTCTTACAAGTTCAGACTTCAGAAGCTACAACCAATATATATATATGGACCTAAATAATGATGTGAAGTGATGTAAATTGGGAGTATTGGGAAAGCTGTTTGGATAAAGCTCTTTTCCGGATCTTCAATTCCTTGTAACTACGTTTTTGCCAAGTGGTATTGAAAGTTTAATAATTGAAAAATCTGGCGTCTCCATTTTTTTGTATTCTGTTTAATTGGCATTCTTTTTTTTACATAGTGCGGTAGTGGTTACGATTTGTGGATCATGCAGATCATGCAGATTACGTTATTAAAATAATGAATCAAATCAAGCTGTATGGGAAGTCTATTCGTGTCTATAAAGTAAGCAGAAACATTTTGGTTTGTTTTTATTGTTTACTATGTAGCATTGACGCTTCGTCGTATTATTAGGCAACTTCGGACAAAAAGAATTTGGACGTAGGCGCTTCATAAGGAATTTGGATTCTGGTGTTGGTGAAAAAATGTTGTACGATACGTTCAGCGCTTTTGGTGTTATCGTACAGACTCCCAAGGTATTAATATAGACTAATTTTAATCGAATATTGAATTCATTTTACATATTTAATATTATTAAGTCGAAATATTTGATTTATATTATTTAGATTGCATGAGAACCCGATACTGGTAATGGTAAAGGGTATGGGTTTATTTCATATGATAATTTCGATTCTTCAGATGCGGCAATTGATGCAATGAACGGACAATATCTGATGAATAAATCAATTACTGTATCATTCATACGCGTTAAAAAAGGATGGTAAAGGCGAAAGATATGGAAGTGCAGTAGGTTCTTCCGAATTAAATGTATTACTTTCAATACACTAGTTGAAATAGGACAATTCAACCTAAATTTGACTAGGTTGAATATAGGTCTAATGGTGGGAAGTCGATATTTTTGCGCTAGTCCCAAATTCAGACTACTATTATTCGTACTGTACCAATGTAAGTAATGTATTCGACACAAATTTTAATGTTTATTTATTAATATAGTTTAATACTAGTTCCAATTTCAAAATTTATTAATTCTTAAATATATACGTTTATTTTTATAACCATGTGAACTAGATTACAGAAAGATATTCTTAAATATATACGTATATTAGCATCTAAATAAAAAAAAAGTCTATCGCAATCACGTGATTCGCATCATGAAAAGAACAAACGTTAAAAATCGTCTCGCTATACCTAAAGAAAAAATAAAGTCCGAGTCCGATTTAAATAAAAAAAAAATTTCAAACCGAACTGTTTTGAAACTTACCGATCGATCCAGAATCCAGGAAGTTGAAACCTACAAAAAAATAAAAAATAATAATAAAAAATTAAATAATAGTAAAAAAAATTTTTTAAAGAAAAGTTTTGAAGTGAAACACTTCAAACCCTACCAATTCGATTCAGGAAGTGCGAATCTGTCGATTTCTACAAACAAATTAAAGATAAAAAAAAATTAATAATAAAAAAATAAAACTTACCAATTCCAAGACGCTGATCTACGTCCTACAAAAGAAAACTACCGAAGTTGAAAAAAATTCTAAAGAACCGCTCTATAAAAGTAAGATAGGAATGGTAGGGAAAAACGAGAGAGAAGAGGGAAGGGTGAGAGGGGAAGAGAGAAAGAAGGCCAAAATAAAGAAATAGAAACGTTAATATAGTATAACGTTTCTTTTTAAAAACTGCTAAGATTCGTAATACTTACAAATCTTAGTTCCCACTTAAAAAAGAATAAGATCGGTTAGTAACCGTTCAATACGAATTGTAATTTATTGAGTATTCTATGACACTCAAAAAATAAATCGCATAAAAAAGTGAAAATGAGTGAATATGAATATGATGAAGTTTATAGCATTGAATGTAAATAAATTATAATATTATATACATAGATTTCTTACCTGTTTTCTTGATAAACAACATATCGAATAAAAATACTCCTGAGCTCCGTTCATTATAGATATTCAAGGCGATGGTTGTGTTGTTGTCTGTGTATTTATCCCTGGGCGCAAGATATCCTCCGTATTGGAGAAACGATTGGAGGTGATATGCCAGGACGAGACATTCCAGTATTTATTTGTTGTGGTGAAGGCGCGAACTCTTATCATTGAAGGTGGAACAGTAGGTGGACGAACATCTGCAAACAAAGACTTTTAATTTTCTTCGCTTGGGCTGCCAATAACCGTTCTAGGGTATACCAATAAAAAAAATGGTCACTCATTGAAAGCAATACATTCAATTCGTAAGAAATACGAACCTGCTGCACTTCCATGTCTTTCTCCTTTACCAAGTATCGGGATCTCATGCAATCTAAATTAAATATTTCGACTTAATAAAATTAAATATGTAAAATGAATTCGACATTCGATTATTAGTCCATATTAAAACCTCGAGAGTCTGTACGATAACACCAAAAACGCTGAACGTATCGTACAACATTTTTTCACCAACACCAGGATCCAAATTCCTTATAAATAATGAAACGTCTACGTCCGAATTCTTTTTGTCCGAAGTTGCCCAATAATACGACGAAGCGTTAATGCTACATAATAAACAATAAAACAAACCAAAATGTTTCTGTTTACTTTATTGACACGAATAGGCTTCCCCATACAGCTTGATTTGATTCATTATTTTTAATAATGTATCTGCATGATCTGCATGATCCACAAACCATACCACTACCGCACTACTTAAAAAAAAAGAATGCCAATTAAACAAAATACAAAAAAATGGAGATACCAGATTTTCAATTATTAAACTATCAATACCACTTGGCAAAAAGGTAGTTACATGAAATTGAAGATCCGGAAAAGAAGCTTTATCCAAACAGCTTTCCTAATACTCCCAGTCTATATCACTTCTACCAAAATCATTACTTAGGTCCAATGATTGTAGCTTCACTGAACTTGTAAGAAATCTAGGATTAATAAATGTGGCGCATTCACCCCGGTTAATAAAGAGTTGTGTTGATATGATAGCGACCCTTCTATCCCAAAGACGCTCTGAAGTTATTAATTTTTCATAAAGTTATATTTTTTTTTAAGTTCAGGTTTTATGATACCAACATAAATTTTCTTAACTTGGCAGCCTTCTTTGCTACCACGTCACTTAATTCCCTATAAAAAATTTTTCAGAAAAATGATCACGTGTCTGAGTTTCTTCGGAATAAAAATGAGAGTTTTTTCCAGAATTTTTTTTATAGGCAATAGTGGGTATAGTTCTTCCTCCTTCTCCTCGTTATTATATTGTCGCTCATCATCACCATCGTTATCATTATCATCACCATCATCACATCATCATTATTATCCCCATCATAATTATCATTATCATTATTATTATCACCATATATTATAACTATCGCCATTATTTTCATCAAAATAATAAACACAGGACTGCAGGACAAGTAACATTATCTGGGGAATTCTTTGACGGGAAAATCTTAGTAATTTATATGAAGGCAATATAGCATAGGTTTTCTGATTTGATCGGTAAAAAATTGGCTATTACTTTTATATAATATTACACATAATTCTCTGCCACGATTACAAGTAATTCCATTGGTACGAGAGATAAGTATACAATGATTGTAAATATAATAATTATAAGTATGAATATACCATTATGTCTTAGGGCAGCCAATACGTGATCCTATTGTCACTCCATTATTCATTAATTTACAAATGTATTTCATAGATTCGTAAATTAATAACATAACCTAGCTGATCTAGCGTTATCTAAAATCGAAGTTGACATCTGGTTCCTTTCGAGCATTGACTTTATCCCCCGTTAAAAAAGTCTAGACAAGTTGCCTAATGCTAATATTGTTGCCAAGTCTCCTCCTACGTTCTGTAAGAAAAGGCAGACAGTACTCTAATATCTTTTGCAGACGAATTCGGAAAAGAAAGCTTTACCACTGATTTAATCCAGTTAGCGATGGTATCTGTAGCCGCGGGTGTATGTGGTAGCTTTGAGATAAGAAACAGTACATGTTTATTCTTAGGATCATCCCTCTAAGTTTGGGTTCTATTTAATAAGCACTGTAACGAATTACATGGGATCTTCTTCATATCGTCCCACGCAAAGCTTTTTTGCTGAAGATTTAGATGTACTCAATGAATGTGATCAAGCTATTTATTATTCTTTCGGATCTCTACATTCTAAAGTGTATCCTGAGCTAGATGACTTAATTGTTGTAATATTCACCTTCTTTAAGTCCGAAGGTCTACTTGCTGTAACTATGGCTAACAGAATGGCTGTTTTGATTATTAGGTTTCTAATGGACATTTCGTCGGTAGTTCCCAATTCTTTATTATAATCAAGTGAAGGTGTTATATCTGTAGGGACATCAGAGTGAATTGGTGGATTATCGATGTGAATAGATAGCATCGTTTTGCGATATCCGGGTGTGTTTCGATCGAATACCCGTCTACATGTTCGTGGATTTCACTAACTGCGGTACGGTAACCCGCGATTGTGTTATAGGCAAATCCTTCCGATAACATATCCACTAAAAATTCGCATATGTATTTTAAAGTGGATCCGATGATCGTTCAGCATACCAAGATATCCCATGTCTGTAGACTAGATGACATCGTTTTTGATGAGTTCGAATCCATGCCGATATGAAAAGGTTGATAGTATGTTCTGAAAAGCCTTTATTTCGGTACCATGTCCTGAGATAGTACACGCGAGAATTTTCCACTTCAGATTTCGTAGTTGTGTCTCCTCTCTATTCATAACTAAAAATCTTGAAAAAAAAGAAACGCACCTACTTTTAATTGAATTAGTGATATGGTCTTAAGCGGTTGGTGACTTCCCGCATTCTCGGCAATAATATCAATGGTGCTACCAACTTTTGTAGCATCTTAAACAGTGATATCCTTTTCAATGCAGATCATTATATCTAATCGGAGGAGAAGGAATAATACCAAACGGAAGCGGTTTTGATAGAATTTCCTCCGAAATAAATCCAGGAATTAAAAAAAAGAAAAGGTCTTGTGGAGATTTCCCAACCCCTTTCAACAGGATTTCATATCTGAACAACATTTTAAATTATCTTTATTTAATCATAGAAATATGGGTGAAAAATGTGATTATATATATACCTTCCAAAAAGATTGGCATGGACTTTTTAAACACATCCATGTGAAAATATTTTTGCATATACTACAAGTGTCGGAGCTTGGACTATCATCGGAATTTGGATTATCTAAATCTATTTTATCCGCAGGGTATTCCCACCACTCTTGAGTATCTATCGATTCAAAGCGGAATTCCAACGAATAAACGGTTTCGATTAAACTACGCTTC
>QZLH01001062.1:6775-17732 GCA_003833135.1 Oehlia diaphana | reverse complement strand
ATGAATTATAAATTTGAAAATATTTTTGCATATACTACAAGTGTCGGAGCTTGGACTATCATCGGAATTTGGATTATCTAAATCTATTTTATCCGCAGGGTATTCCCACCACTCTTGAGTATCTATCGATTCAAAGCGGAATTTCCAACGAATAAACGGTTTCGATTAAATTACGCTTCCTAGTTTTTGCTTAAGTAATAGATGATCAATTAAAGCCGGTTAAAGCCTCATCGTTTCGTTTAAAGCCTCTTCGTCGTTTAAATTTTCACCGCCTTCAAGTTTCCCCTGTAATTAGATAATGTTATATTTGAAATCATAATTTCATAATTTTCAAATTGGTAAATAATTATGTGTTTGGTTCGATTGTGTTAATATGTATTCTTATATAAGATACTTAATAAGACTTACCCAAGTACGCAATATCGCGCAGGAACCTTGACCCTTAGAAATTGAACATTTATTACCGATAATTATTGTTATTGCTGACAGCCTATTATAATTATTCAACAAAGATTTGACCGAAGGTCATACTTGTCATTCTGTTTATAACTCTTTCCGCCTCTGAAAAATAAATATTGAATTTCAACCAAAACCAACGATTTATATTATATTCATATCAATAATTTAAACAAATCATAAAATTTAAAAAAATCTACCCATGTGATATTATTATGCGCCCGTTGCAGACATCTCTCTTTGCTCCAAACCCATCAACGAGGTACGCGTATACTGCATTATCTTTATGGTATACCCACCCTGATACGCTCTAAAATAAGCTAATGTCTCACTTGTCGTGTCTTTAAAGACTATTATTTGAAGAACAAAAAAAGGAAAAGCTAAGATTTACCTGTGGTCAAACCTTAGGTCGATGAACATTTACGGGGAAATGAAGCGTTGCTTTATTTGTTACATCGTTATCTTCTGGAAGGAATGTACCGATATCTCGACCTCTCTTTTACTACATTAAAGCCTCTTGTACTTTGTTTCATGGTTCTTCAGCGTTATTTTTATTAACAACGGATTTTTCCATTGTAGCAGATATCCTATTGAAAAGCGAAGTACAGTCAACTCTATAAATGCAACCCCCCCCCCGGCCCCTCGAAATTGTATATGGGTTGGATACTTGGATATGTTATTAATGAATAATTATTTTATTTATTTTTATGCAATTTATTATTAAAATCACATGATTGTGAGTAATTCAAATTATCGAATCTTAGATGCAACTTGCAATATTGCGTAAGTAATTCATTTTTTAATGATAAAATAATATTTATATTAGTCATCAACACACTAACTTTCAAAGATATTATTTCTTTTTATCATTTTCCCACCATCCAGTGATCAGATTGAAATAAAAATCATTTATGTAATATGAATTTTATTAGCAAAAAACATATTTAAATGTTCTAAAGACTAATTTAGTATTAGGGTGCTCTATTTTCAAAGTTGATTTTCGTTCATTTTTGTTTGTGTAAACATTTGAATTTATTAAATAATATTTTACATGTGATGGATTCAATGGATTTAATGCACTATAGTATTTGTCATATTCTAGTAAAGGAAAAAGCATTTCATTAAATTAAGGGACCCGTAAAATTAAATGTTCAATCGATTGTAAAAAAAAATTGCTTTTAATGCACAATCTGGTTGGTGTTTGGCGCTTTACGAAAACCAATGAACCTTGATTCAATAAAGAAATTTATTTTATTTGGCTAATGAAGAAAACATACAAATAGTAACATCATTTACAAGATCTATCAAATATATGAATAATATGTATGGATGCCATATTGTAGCGAATGTATTTATTTAAAGATTCTATTACAATAACTTATTGAGATAATGAAATATTTCTGGGGTAATAACCATAAATCTTGCGAGATTAAAAAGTCCGCTAATAACATTTTTTCATGATCATCCATTTAGATGAACAATGTAGTTCTTATGTTTTGATCTTAGATTAATATATATACAGTATAACATATCTTATCTGGTGGGGTAAGCCTTATATTAAAGTGATATTGGGTAATATCTGACAGTACCCTCTATTCAAATTAATCATCATACGCCAAATTAAACGTGGTAACGATACAGTTATCGGTGTTGCAAGGTACCCAAAATAAACAATTACTGTTTGCTTTGACGGTCAAATTTCTCTGGATCAGAATTTATATATAAAAATTTTTTGTAGAAATTTGCAGAATTATTGTAAAAAACGCTTATTTATAATTTATTAATATAAACTTTATAGCATGATATAGGAATAATTCATAATACAAACCCGCATTTTTATTTACTGCTGTTTAATTTAATATATTTATAATATTTTAATATTTAATATTAACAAATTAAAGTTTGAAAGAATTTTATAGTCTACAAAATTCAATGATTTGTGAAAGAGATTTTTTAGAAATCGTTAATTCAAGAAAAAAGTGTTTATAAGAAGTTTATGCATTAAGATATTCACTTTCATTTAAAGTTGAATCAACGGAACTTCCGAAAGAACCTTCCCCTTCGTTAACACAACCTCCCATCTCGGTCCCTTTGAATTTTTAATGTTTTGCTGTTGCACGTGTACGCAATCTTGTTGTCCAAACATTATGTTGTTTAGATATAAATGTGTACTTCTTTGATTGCTTCGACATCTTCGACCTCGGCTTCCGTTCCATCCCAACAGCCACAACACTCGAAACATTTCCACTTATTACTTTATCGCTTTATATAAAATATATTATAGAAACCTTAAATTTTATAAAAAAATTAATTATTATTATCATCCAAACAAGAATATTCACATAATCATTAAAAATTATAAAGTATACTTACATAAAAATTTAATACAAAAATACGGATGTTATCTGTCAGATGATCCGGATATATTTCATCCCTGATCTTGACACACGGTCGCTAGTTCTCTAACAAACGACGAAACAACATGACCGGATAAAAGGTCAGGGCTTAAAAAAAAGCCAGTTTCTTATCATGTAAGTTACACACGATTGAACTCTTGATAGCGGGTGATAAGGGGCGGGAAGAACTCTCGCATTCACCTGTTTGCGTTATTGAAGATAAAATTATAATCAAAATATAATTCATTCCTATATTGCAATAATATATATTTTAAACCTACCACTCTGAATTGTTGCATAAATTCGTTTTGGTCATTAGTATTTTGACCCCGGTTCGAACCTTATTGGTACGAAAAGACGGATTCTGGCAAGTAACGCCATCATCTCGTCCACCAGTCTTCCATTCAGTTTCCTCATATATCGTTGACCTTGTTATATACAAAATGTTTTTTTTTTTTGTTTAGAAAATAAATTCTTATAATTTTGTGATATTGCTAGATGAATCACATAATTTACCGGAATTACGTCGCAGAAGGAAGGGATAAATTAAGCGCTTTTTGGAAATAGGCTCTTACATCGATGGTATCACCATCTTTTTTAAACATAGTTTGAGATGCGGAAGTTTGTGTTAATCTTTCAATATTGTAACTAGTTCGGGCTTCGTTTCTATGGTTACCTTTTATTTTGAAGTTTTTGATTGTTTTCTCAACCATTTGATGGTCCCTTTCAGAAAGGCCCCTACGTAGTTCGTCAGGAGATCCGAGTCCCAATATTTTTGTACAATTTGTATATGTGGACCGCCTTGATAGAAAGCGATTGCACTTGTCAATGTTTATCATCATTTTGCCCCTAGTGGGACGGGGGATTGATAATATCCTCGCCATAATACAACTCCTCCAGCAATAGGACTTGCTTCCTTCTGGGTAAAGAATGATCTACCTACAGTAACATGTGCGGTAGAAACCTTGTGACCGATTATTACGTCCAGCGTCATTATTGCTTATTACATAAATGATTATAATCCATTATGAGATTCATTTTTATTAAAAAGAAAGAAAGGAAAATAAAAAAAAAACTTACCCGTTCAGCAATTGTTGGTTATGCTGCTTCTTGCATATAAAAAACTGATCTAGTTTTGCATCACTATGTGCCCAACTCTTTTATTTTTATCGTAAATTCTTGTGGTGAAGGTCCACTCGTCACGACTTTGTTTCTAGTTGCACCAAATTTTATTGAATATAATTAATATTTAATACTGACACATTTTTAACGAAAAATAATTTTTTTTTACGTACTATCGAATACTGGTCTCGCGCATCCAAGGGAGCAGTACCATTTTCCTACTATTACTAAACACCAATTTCTCGCCGCAATAAGCTACCAAATAGAATAGACTAAAGAAAACCAATAGAATAGACTAAAGAAAACCGAACAGAATAGACTTAAGAAAACCAAATAGTATACTAAGGAAACCGAGAAAACAAAAAAAGGCTTTGAGTCACAAAACAGTTAAATACTGTATCTTCAGAAGAATCTGGGGTGTAATCGATACATCGTAATGTAACTTTAATCGGTTTCCTTCACGTGGTCTTCTTACGAATTCTGTAATCTCCATGATGGATAAGAATATAATAATATTTCACTGTTACAATCAGACCCCCAATAATTGCACATTGTGCATTTATAGAGGTCTGACTGTATTAAGCACGAGTGCTTAATAACAGTGGAAATAGGTATCGTTATAAAATTTTATTTAGAAAGGAATTTTTTTTTTTTATCTGGTAGCTTGGGTAAAAATGAACGATTTTTATAATAATTCCATGAGTGATTGATTGTTGTCATGAAAGTTGTATAATTATTGTAAAATTATACTTATATTTTTTTTCGCGTGAAATGTGATTTGTAAATTAACGGCTAAATCCTATTGAGCTTAGTTCAAATGCATTCGTAAGCCTCAAGTGTAAATGAGATTTCAGATAACACTGATATAATTTATTGAAAGATTCTTACTTTACATTGAACCATATGATCAAAATCATTTGATCACTAAGGAATTTCCGGATGTATGAATTAAAAAGTATATATTACAATCAGACTTAAACGCGCTTTTATTTTGTGCAATACAAATAAAAGAAGTTGTTTAAACTTGAAAAAACTTACATAATTTTACGTAAATGAGATTAATGAATGATGCCAACGAAGTAAAAAGATTAAATTAATTATTGGCGTAAAAAAACTATGCCAATTAAGAAAAGTCCCCATTCTTCACGGGGTTTCTTTTTTAAAAAAAAATATATACACATTACACTGTAAATAATTTATTGAATATATTATATTAAAATAATTTACTGCAAACATATTTTACTATATAATATGATATTTTTTTTTATAATTTTATTATCTCCCTCTTAAATATATTGTATTATTCAAACAGAAAAATGCCTAAAAAAAAATAAAAACAAGAATCATGAGAAGGATAGAAGACATTCTATTCAAAATGCCACCAATAATAGATACACATTGAGTTGCATAATTTATGAATATCTTGTATTACTATATGCTATTCATCGAAATCACCTTAACCTTTGTTGTGGTTATTGCGTTATTGCGGATCAAGCCCTTAATGTGACAATTAGCAGTAATCATTAATATGATATACATGTTTTTTTTCTTATTAAAAATTAATATGTATTTCAATTAGGTCAAAAAAAAAAAATTATAGTAACGTCATAAAAATAATTATTATCTATGTTACAATAGGTTCCGTGTGAAAATTTTTTTATGTTTTCTTTATCTCCTGCAGGAGAAAATGTTTCAAAAATATAATGTATATACGTTGACGCAGTTGATGCAGCTAACCCATTTTAAAACAACCTACGGTACTTTTTTATGCATATTTGTCATGCATATCTTGCATATCGCTATCCTGTATATTCCAAATCAGTTTTAGACCTGTTTTTATTATGCTAATGCTAATAACATGATCTAAAAAAATGATAAATATTTGAAGAAACTATTTTTTTTTAAAAAAAATGAAAAATATTAGAATAGTTAAAAGATAATTCAAATTTGAAAAGAACGAAATTTTCAAGATAAAGGAAAAATAAATGTCAAAAGAAAAAAGAAAAAAAAAGATTCTTATTTTCGACTAAATCTAAAGTAAAATTTTTTTTCAATATAACGTATTGAAATGTCGGAGTTTGGGCATATGCATCCGCTAGTTTACTAATCTTTATTCGTCAAAGGAATACCAATTTGAGGAAGGCTATGCTTGATTTCGGAGTCTCCGCAATTCTGTGCAGAATGTTGAAATTAATACAATAAAATTCGTTTATAGAAAATTAAAAAATAAATTATCCTTAATTCTTGAAAGATATTATTGATAAAAAAAATGCTTTAATCTAAAAAAGGACCTCCAGTGGAATCCATTCAAATAAGTATTGTCAAGAATCAGGTTTTACTACAAGTTATATCGGCATATTTTATATTAGTATAGATATTCTATCAATAGTATCACAACACTTGTATAATAGAATAGTAGGAGACTCCTTCATATGCAGCGGTGACAAATACTAAGTAAAGGCGCAGAACAATGAGTCACTTCTAAATTCATGATGCCTTCATATGTTAATAAGAGAATATTCTAAATCAACATGAATTACTTAGAATGCAATTCAAAAATTCAAAAAAAAATTATTTAATTATTTTGTTTTACATTTTAGTAATTTTGGATCGGAGAACAATAAAAACTTGATCTATTTTCTAATGAACCTAAACTCTCTTATTATCCTATACTCTACCCGAATTTTCTTCTTCTGCGATCCTTAAAATAAATTAATTAATAATGTATTTATTTATGTCATTTATCAGCGCTCTATCGCGCACATGATTTGAAATTTTTATGCGTAAAAAGCATAATCTATTTTTCTAATAGATTAAGGCCCTATAAAATCTTATCCATTTGTATGGGCCGATATGACTCATTGCATACATAGTAATGGGGAATCAAACACTATTAAATTATCACATGCAAACGAACATATCCGCCGATATGTATTTCTGTAAAATCTCCGTAAAAATGAGAAAATTAAATAATTTGATAAATTCTGTGATATAAGAGTATTAAGGGATTTAGGGTAAAGAAATTAGGACATTTAGGAGATTAGATAAGAAATTTATCATAAAGAGGCATAGTACTATATGAACTTTTAAGATATAAAAAAAAATTCTTTATAATCACGTGGTTTGAAACTTTAAATCTGTCAGAAATCTTTTCTGCGGACCCAAAAATAATATTCTTATTCACGTGACATGTTTAATATATCGACCTTTTTTCTTGAACTTTCACCAGCTAAATTAAGATTATTTCAGGTTGTTATTCTAAAGAAGACTACTTTCCAAAGGTCAAAATTTATATCTTAATTTATATCGATCAATACTGATTTATTATCTGTTTACAGTCAAACCGAGCAACAAGTTATTTGATATTATTAATTACTATTATTTACTTATCGATTCATATTTCATTATTTTATATTTGATCATAATTATTTATTTCAAGAATTTTAATTTGTTCATTTAGATTAAATAAATGATAAAGACACTATTTTTTTTATCATGAAAGTAGGAAGTGCGTGATTGATTTAAGCAGCTACGTCACAAAATCATCATCATGAATATTCAACGGGTTAGTAAATTTACCATTGATCGCACTAACAAAAAAAAATTGACTTTTAAAAATAAAACATCAGAGATTTTAAAGAAGAGCGTTCAATATTAAGCCAAGAGGGTAATTACATAAATTATTGTTGAACTTTATAATTGAATGATTAATGTGTGCATTTAATTTATTTGACCTGATCCAGCACGTCGCGAGCTTAGACAATCTAATAGCAAGCAAAACATAGTAATCAATTATTAAAAAAAAAAAAATCATAATTTGGGTATATAGCAGAATACTATTTATTTTTCCTTAATTATCTTAGAAAATTTATAATTCATAAAATAAACCTAATTACAATGTTTGGGACTACTGTATAGAAGTATACTTTCATATGATCAGCCCAAATTTGAAACAAAATATATTGGCCAGAACTTATGATAATTTGGGCTGACTTCATGCATTGTGATAATGCCAGCCCGAATTATCATAAATGTAATTTTGATTTTTTTCAATGCATGACTTTTATGAAATGGTAATTTTATTGCTAAAATCTACTTTTCTTATGTTCTTTATTTGTGATAAAAAATTTTCAAAAACCACATTTTATTGGCCGAATTTTGGATATATGATATAGAATCAGTTGAAACAAAATTACATAATTATTGAATAGACTTCTGGCATATATTTAATTATTAAATCCATTATTCTCTTAATTTTAAAAATATTCAGTAACTATTATAGTACTTCAATTTGAATAAAACATAATATTTTTATATTTCTACTATATAAATAATGAATTTAAATTTATCTGGATTCACAAATGTTTTATATTTATTTCACAATCAGGAAAAATAAAATTATCTGGGTTTATCCAGTTGAACTTAATCATGAAAAGTCCATAAACAGTGAAAAATAAAATTATCTAGGTTTATTCAGTTGAACTTAATCATAAAAATTCCATAAGTAGTGAAATTTAAATCCTTTTGAATAATTTAGAATTTTTTTAATGATATTTACATATTAGTATTATTATATGGTTAGCTTTTTATTTTTTCAGACGTAAAAAAGTTTCTAATAAAGTAAAAATTCAAGAATTCTTAGTTGTAAAACAATTTTTCTTTTAATTTTACTTCACAATCTCTTTGTATTACAATATAGATTAAAAAATAAAGTAAACAATTAAAAAATCTAAATCTCTAATCAAACTATTTTTAACTATAAATCAATAAATAAACTGGTTAAGATCAATCAAACTAGTTTAAAAGACTATAATATAAAAAATAAGGATACTGTATAATAATAATACATTTGTATTTTCTATTACATTACAGAAATCTGTTTTCCTTAATATGCAGTAACTGTATTGTAACTGCATCGTAATCATACGGTAACTACATAGTGTAATAGTAACCGCATAGTGAAAATATAGTAAATACGCAGTTACTGCATATTAAAGAAATTAAGTTTCTGCAATGTAGTTATTTAACTGAATTGATTTTTTTAAATTAATTTAGAGTCAAAATAGAAGTTTTATAGAATGAAAATTAATTTTTAAAAAGATTGATAATATATAGTCAATATTTATTAAAAATAAATCAAAATTAAGTTTTATACTTTTAAGTAATAACTATTTATCTAAAATTTTATATAAATAAAAATAAAATAAAAATTTAAAGAGTCAAAAAAGCATACTTTGCAAAAAATGAATTCTTCAAACTATATTATGAATTATTGATTATTATATTATAATTCACAAATAATCTGTTTATATTATCTTTATGATATAAGTTATATTAACATAATAAAATTACCAGACCAATTTTTATTTGGATTTTATGGTAATTATTATATAATATATAATCTTCATATTATTATTTATATTTATCATCTGTGTATATTAAGTAATTCTTCATAAACTAATAAAATTCAATTTTTATATTTGATTTAAATTTGAACTACGCTTAAAATATTACAAATAAAATGCAAGAGTTTTTTTCAATTACATAATATATTCTTATACTTAAAGTTAATACAAATAAAATGTAATAATTTTTTTATATTATAATAATATTACTTATAATACTTTAACAATAATACATTTAATAATATAACAGTATTTCAAATAATAATTAACAATAATTCAATTATAACTTATCTTTTATTTGTTAAATAATTAATTCAAAATTTTATTTTCATATAATTCTATTCTATATCAAAAAATTATTAAGGTAAAGCTATTATACTTTAATCCAATTCTTTACTTTTTATATATTTTGATATTTTATTAAACTACTCTAAACTAAAACTACTCTAAAATATTTTAGTATCTAATAAATAATAAATCTCATTATATAATCATAATATACTACCCTCTAAATTTCTATTTTTATTCCTTTTATTCCTTTATGATTACTAATAAATCTACTTTATTATTATTTCTAATTTACTATTAATTTTACTTATTTTCATCCATTTTCTAATTGATTACAAATAAATATAAGTTTCTATTTATTTCTGTTATTACTCAATATAATTCATTCTAATTAAATACTATTGTATCAATCATTTTATTGATACAATTATTTTATTAATGAATAACAAATTCATTATAATAATCCTTTCAATTTCATTACACTAATATAATTTTAACTACTAATAGTTTACCTATTTTATATTTATTTAATTATTTATTCTTTGGTTAAACAATTATTCATTAGTTAAATATTTATTTATTTTCTAAATTGGCCTATAATTTATTTATTAATTAAATATTCATGATTATTATATTGTATAACCCATTTTAGATATTATAATTTAATTATTTAAAATCAAAGTCTTCTGAATTTTAACTTAGACTAATAACTATGATAAACTTTTTTCTTATATAATATTATAAGTATTATTAATATAATTATTTTATTAAAGAAGAATTTTTAAACCTATTATTTTAAGAATTATAAATTTCTCTTATTTAGTTATCTATTCTTATTTAAATATATATTGTAAATCAATGATAGTTAAAAAAAAAATTTCAAAATAAAAAAGAATTATATTAAATTATGATGTATTAATTATTAAAAAAAAAAAATAAAGGTTTTTCATTATTTATGAAAAAGTTTTAATAATAAAAATAAAAAACAAATTAAAGTATTTAATTAGATGCTTGTAATTAGTAAACTGAGTAAAGTAAATGGTAATCATAATTTATTTTATAAATAAAACTTCACAAATTATTTCACTATTTTAAAACATTTTTTTCCTCTTTAAACAGTTAAATATTTTTATTTTATTATATATATTGAAAATTATAATTAAAAAATTTATAATATACTTTACAGAAACAGGTTAAATTGCGGCTTTGTGGCCACTACACATCTACTATATATATATTAAAAAGTAGTAGGCGTACCGCTATTTTATAGTAAATACGGTGTAGTGATGC